>QGSO01001081.1:0-124438 GCA_011037825.1 Carya cathayensis
GTATGTTCAGGCTTTCATTTTATATTAATCACGGATTAACTCCCAACATGTATATATAGGGATTGCACGTAGTCATCAAACAACCCATCAGTGACACTTACCTCAAGAACTTTTTCCATTACATCCAACTCCATTGCCAGTAATTTGATGAGGACCTGATTCAATTCTCAATTCACATTAAAATCAGTGGAAGGAACTAAATATAACTTTAGAATTTTCCTAACTCTAACATAAAGGAAACAACCAAAACATCAAGAAATAAATGAAACAGTATCATAGATGTCAATGTGAGCAAAGGATGAATTACCACCTTTTTCAGCATGAATGGGAATGGAGACTCACATCAGCCTCGGTTGAAGATGAAGCTAGATGATCATCTAAAAAAAATTAAAAATTGAGTTAGATATATAATAAACCGAGTTAGATAGATATTAAAAAAAATATTTCACGTTTCAAACTTACCTTCAAGGTCCATCGACTGTATGTATTCTTCCAAATCCCGAATGTTGATTGGTTTGGTCCTTAACCAATTTTGGGTGCAAATGAGAGCTTCAACAGTTTCTGGAGATAAGGAACTCCTAAAAGGATCCAATATGCGTCCTCCAGTACTAAATGCGGACTCCGAGGCAACAGTGGAAATGGGGGTGGCTAACACATCACGTGCTACCTCAGCAAGGACAGGATAATTAACGGCATTAATTCTCCACCAATTTAAGATATCAAAACCGAGCGAGTCGTCTATACACGTCTCAGAAAAATATCTATCTAGCTCCGATCTAAACTCCGTAACACCCCGTTCCTTGAGGAAGTTGGTGAACATGATCTTAAATTTAGTAGGAACCGGTGCTGGCTCATCACCAATATTTATATTAGCAGTGCTTGGCCTCCCTTGAGCCACATTAGAACTCCTCCCACTAGCCACACGAAATGTGTTATACTGCTCAATCAAGCGGCTTAAAAGGAGTTTAACCTGTCCTCTATCTTATTCGCCAGTGTCACAAAATAGGGGTACTGGCACACGCATTAATCTATAGTAAGTAAACAACTAGTTATGCTAATAAGTCTGGCCTTGAAGAAAGTCCCATCCTTTTATACATATCCTGTTTTTTTTATAGAAGTTTGAGACCTTTCCGATGAATCTGGTTCTTTTAATACAGATGGCAACCTCATGGAGTAAACCCTCCACATTTCTACGTACTTTTTCCTTCATAGACTCTATTATTCCTTTCCCACCAAACAACATAAGTCATCATATACAATCAAGGTTTCATACTATCTTATCATTTGCAGATGTGATATATCATTATATAGGTGGGGTATAAATTCAAAGCGAGAGGTTGTGCTTTTAAGCCTTGGACCCCATTTTTAGTATGATTGAACACAAATAAATGGGCATGAAAGTAATTTGGAAAATCTGCCTTCTTCCAAAACCATGATTTCTAAACTGATTTTTCTTAAAAGTACTCCATAGTACAATTATAGAGAGCTTAGTGAGGATAGGGAATTTGTACCAAATTCATCAATATATAATGAATTTTACACTCCATACCCGTGTAAAATTTTACACTCCATAACTAATATACAAACTAAAAACTAAGTTAAAAAACCAACCCTTGCGGCATCTCACTTAATCACTAACTAATATAAAACCAAAAGCTATTTCTCAGAGTTGTAAAACATAAACACCCAAATAGAGAAGACCCAAACAACGGATGAGGAGGAAAAAAAAACCCACTAAACAAATCAAAAACTAACCTAGGAATGGATGACGGCGACAACGACGAAGGGATGACGGCGACGGCGACGGCGACGAAGGGTTGACAGCGACAGCGACGGCGACGAAGGGTTTCTGGGGTAATCGATTCGTTGAGAGAGAGAGAGAGAGAGAGAGAGAGAATCAGATCTGGGGGGGGCGCGAGGGGGAGAAAGGGTATTAACCCATGGCCAAAACGACGCCGTTTTGGCCTGGGTTTAGGTTTAAAAAAAAACCCGGGTACCGGGTTATAAATCCGGTACCCGGCCCGGAAACACCCGGGTTTTGAAAAACCGGTCACCGGACCGGGTTTTTCCGGACCGGTGACCGTAACCGGAACCCGATTTTCCAGGTTCCGGACCGGGCCGGAAAAAATCCGGCCCGTTTGCCCACCCCTACTGGTAGACTAGGCCTAGTCTTGAGCCTGGATATTTGACCTCCTCACACTTTATTTACCCTCAACCCTAAATATTTTCCCCTAACCCACAATATCTTCACCATTGCAATTACAGCAATGCTTTGCCCCTCAACGCACAAATTATTGAAAGGTTATTGTTGTATTAGAGCCTCAACTCAAATACTCCTCCCCTCCAATGACCTACAACCCCTAAATTGGCCCTAATGTCTTTGCCATATTAATCTTTCCAGCCCTTGAGTTCTTTTTTTTTTAACAAGTTAAAACATAAAGATGTTGTTTTTTAATTGCTGAACATGGCTGAGTTGGTCTTTCTTTGTGTGTTTCAGCTTAGGTCGGTTCTTGTTAGGTTTCAACAATAGGCACCCTAACATAGGAGGGTACTGGGTAGTTCGGTATAGGAGTGTGGTGTTACAAGGCGTAATTTACAGCTAGGCCTGCTCATCCGGACATATTTTTTTCCTTGCCTGGTCTGAAATCAGGATAACCGGGTTGGGTTTCTGTCAGGAACAAATTCAAGCCAATACCAGCATAAAAAAAAATAATAAAAAATAAAATAAACCAGGTACACTCAGGATTTTTTTTTTTTTTTTGTCCTCTCTTGGTTTGAATGTTTTGATGTTTCTTTTTCTTTTTCTTTTTGTTTCTTTTTTTAAATTTAATTAGTTGATCTCCAAAATAATATGTATCTTTGCTCATGTGTGGGCCTGAAGCCATTATAGTCTACAGACAACGTTAAGCTGTCTTCTCAGTATCGAATTTCACTCTATTTTCATCTCTATGCGAAGGAAAAGTAAGGGACGAGAATGTTAAGTTGTCTTCAAAATGTCAGAAAAGCTATCCAAATGCAACCAGCCTTTTCATATCCTTATTCACACATGCTAGATAATCTTACAAACTTGGAACATACTTCTCGACCCATCTACTGAACTTACATGTCCATACGCACTCACAAAATCGCCATGTTCTTGAAGTGAATCCCATCTAACGTGCATTTTTCCTTTGAAAAAGTTAAGAGAGTCAGTTTCTCGGCCCTGCCCGACTATAGATCTCAAATTACAATAGAATAATTGGAAGTGGACTTTCTACGAGCGGCTAACCCGCAAATATCAACCCACTAACTAATTTCATCACAAACATAGCACGAAAGACTAACACAAAATCTGGACAGTAAGCAACTGAGCGATGAAGGCCTTAATGGACTGTTAGGGTGGAGATGGCCCAAATACTATTAACTTGATGTTCCAATAAGCAATCAATCACCTCTGTTGGAGACCAACTAATTAAATTTAAGAAGGAAAAAAAAAAAAAAAAACATCAAAACATTCAAACCAAGAAAAAAAAAAGGGGTACAGCTAGGAAACCTGGTTCTAGATTTTTAAAACCAGTTTCATTCAGGTTCGACTCGAGTTTGAAACCATGGTTCCAATCTGACTATATCTGGGTTCCTGGGCAAGAACTCAGATAAATAGTAATATTAACAACTACTTCTCAATCAAACGGATAGATAGGGATAAGGCAGAGAAAGATATAGGAGGCAATGAAGAGGAATAAGAGGGATTGGAAATTTAACCTAAGGCCTCGTTTGAATAGTGAGATGTGATGAAATGATCTATTAATAATAATGAAATGTTTGAGTTAAAATGTTTTATAAGATTTTGAGAAATAAGAGAGAATAAGTTGAATAAAAATATCATAAAGTTAAAATATTATTAAAATATAATTTTTTAATATTATTCTTATTTTTAAATTTGAAAAAGTTGAATTATTTTTTATATTTTGTTTGAAAGTTTAGGAAAATTATAATAATTAGATAATGATTAGATGAAAAAGTTAAAAATTTGAGATGAAAAAGTATTTGAATTTATGGCGTTTAGATATTATGATTATATTAAATAAGTTAGGATTAGATGAAATGATTTAGAATGACTTTACCATCCAAACCAAGCTTTTAAGTGGAAGAGATTTTATGCAAGTCAGTCTTTCGACGTATTCTTAATATGCTAAAACTAAAAGAAGCCCAAATCATCTAATAACACAATGGGTTTTTCTCAAAGGTCCCATCTATCTGTCAAACATCTAAATAGGCTATTAATAAATTATTGAGCTTAACTAAAATTAAGCTAAGCCCAACTTGTCGTTTTACTATCAATGGGCTTTCTAAATAAGCTCTTGGGCATATGGGCTCAATAAGAAGTTTTAGCCGACCACAATAAATTTAGACATCATGGACTTATCCTACGTGGTCCAGAGAAACCAAATTTGAGACCAATAAAACTTATCATTATTTTGTTCCCAATAACATGTGATATGAAATGTTTCTCTCCATTGATGGATGATTGATCCGATTACTAGAGAATCAGCATCCTAGCAAGTTTACTTCAAAGTGTATCATGATGGTTAGAGACACAACGGTATTGTAGGCGACAACCGTTAATCCATTTATTACTTAAAAAGCTAGTTCCTAGCTATCATAGAAGATAAATGATATAAAAAATGTGCAAAAACTAAACTCATTTTGAAAAAATTGAATAAATATAAGACCCATATAAAAAAGTAATTTTTAATGGCGGACTCTTCTCTTTTTCAAAACGAGTGTGCATCATTTACATAATCTATGATTATATCTAGTATTATTCAAAAATTATGGCTAGTCAACATGTATTAGGCAAGCTGAAGTAGCCTTGATTGGTTACAAAAATCAGATATTCTGGATCTTGACAAAAAATATATTTGTAAAATTATTTTATTCCCATGCTAGAGTGTAGAGCACATGCACCATCTACATCACTTAAATGATAAGTTTGATTTATAAGATTTTAATTTTAAAATTTATAAAGTAATAAAGGGCTTAAAAAATAAAAGGAGTAGGTGCCCACGTCTTCTCTCGTTCTCTCTCGACTAAGAGTGGAAGATGTGAAGTTTTTTAAGCCATGGCTTACGATTAAGGGCGGTGCTTCCTGGTCCAGTATTCTGGATTTAGGGTGCTAATCATGGATAGCTTGGAAGAGAAGTGGAAACAATTAAGGCTAACGAATTGAAGTAGATGTTGCCATTTTGACTTATATCACTATGAAATGTGAAAGCAGCACAGTGGGCAAGGTTTGCACAAATCGTTTGATGCAAATGGAGTGGCTTATCTATTAGCAAAATTGGCTCTTGTGCAAACAGACGAAAGAATTTGGTTAGAAGGCCTATACAGATTATGTGTACTCTCATGAAGGAACAATTTTGTAATGACTAAAATGTTAATATTATAATAAAGGTTATTGATGGTTCTAGATTCAAAAAATAAATTAATTAATTAATTAAAATTTATCTTTTAAATTAAATAAAATAAACAAATGCAACCTAAGAACCAAGCCATTGTGAAAGTCTCAACATGTTAACCACATGGCAAATGGATAGCTCCCTCTTTTGCAAAGTGGGTAACTTAAGACTCGTTGATCGATCCAGTTAAAGTGCATTCCTGAAGATATGGCCCTATGGGGAATTTGGAAATTTGTCTGTAAGCTTATTCCTTTCTATTGTTTAGTTTCATGGGGATTAAAGAAAAACTATTAATAAAGGAAAGTACACAAACTCCTTTTAAAATACAATTCAATTTGCATTCACTTTTAAAGCTATCTATTTGGGTAATCATCCTCTCAAATTCTATTAAAAAAAAAGGCAAAATTCTCAAAAATTATTTCAAAAGATTCTAAAAAAAAAAAGTGAGACGAAATACCCATATTAAATTCAAAGAATAATGGTACTTTGTCCCTTCATTTTGCCTCCTCATTTTGACCGCTCATGCATTTAATTTTTTTTACTTATTAATTAAGAAATTGACTATTAATGTATTAATTTTTTAAAAAATTTATTAAAGATGTTAAAAATGTGAATAAGAAAAACAAAAAAAATTAGAAAAATTAAATTTTGTCTAAGGGATATGCCCAACAATCACTGCTAGGCGGCACCCTAGTAGTACTCAAATTCAAAAGTGTTTTTCTTAAAAGAATATTATAAAAACTACAATTATATTTTAAATTAAGATTTTTCCAAAAAAATAGTTTATCAAATTCATATTTTTCTGAAAGAGTTACTCACTTTTTATGTTTTATTTTTTTATGGTTGTTTTATAAAATTATTTCCACTTTTTTATTTGTTTGAGAATCGTAATTTTTTATCGAGGATAGTTGCGTCAAATGAGGGGGTATATTATAATTGTTTAGTAATTTGAAAATGTAATTGCTAAAATTGATTATTTTAATGTGATTATATATTGGATGATAATTTAAAATCCGTTTGAGAGAAGAATGGGGAGACGCCATACACCAACCTTAAAATGTCTTTTTAATTAAATGTCAATGACTAGGGCTGTATAGAAACCAATAGGACTGAACATTGTTGATTGAAACTAACTACTGGAGTTCGAAACCAACCAAAATCAATAGAGAACCAGTCAACTGGCAATAGAAAATACTTTAAACTAACGTCATTAGTCGGTTAAGTCTCAATTTGAACTACCAAACCGATTGATATAATATATATTATATAAAACAACATCGTTTCACTTAAATAAATTAAAACGGTGTCGTTTTATAACTTAGTTTTAGAAGGAAACTTAATATGAAATAACATTGTTTTGGATAGGCCCCCTTCCCCTCCATTTGTGCCATTTCAAGTTCTCTCTCTCTCTCTCTCTCTCTCTCTCTCTAATTTTGCCTCGATGCTTTCACTCTCTCCAGCACCATTGTTGCCCTGATACCATCCCTCTCTCCCTTTGATCATAAAGAAGCCCAAGAGGCCCAAAGTCTTCTGCTCTTGTCGTTAGGTATGATTTTAATTTTAATTTTTCTAATGATTTTTCTGCTGTTTGGGATTCGGGAAAGTAGATGATGTTGTTATGAAACTTGTTGATGGGGTTTCTGGAGAGAAAATCGACGGAAACATTAATGAACCGCTTGTAACTAATCAAAACTACACCGCTCGGTTTTGTCCACCTTGATTGAAAAACATATCAATTCAATTTCGGTTTTGGATTGAAACCGCAACGATAAGATCGGTTTTCAACCCTATCTAACTTTAGAGTATTGCTAATGGTTTATCTAAATTTTCATCTAAAATAAATAACCAAAATCTACTTTTTTAATTTTCAACTAATGAATTTTACAATACACAGTATATCAACTTATCTATTTTTTTAATATCATTTAAATATTCTTTCTTTTTTCCATTATGTTTTATTCATTTTAAATATTCTCTGTAGCAACTTTAAAATTTGTAATATTCTTAAATATTTCAATATTTCTTATATATTAATACGATTTATAATATCTTTATCAATAGCCCAATAAGAATCAAAATGAAAAAAAAAATAGAAAAAAAAACTCATTATCCTATTTTTTGTGAACTTTTAATCTTTCTTTTTCATGTTTTTATTATGAGTCTATTTTTATTAAAATAAATTACTCCAATAATATTATAACCTTTTCATGATATATAAATGCAAATATAAATATATGAGAAATATAAAATAGATTACGAAAGAAAAAGAAATAAAATATTTATATATATGACTAGTGCATATTAAATGTTGAGAATCACTTTAACTCCAACATATTTTCCATTAATTTTACATAATTAAATAGAAACCTTATTTTAACCGGTTAAAGTACTAGTAGTTGCCTAGCCAAAATCAAATTTTAGATAAACTATAACTAAGTTGCTTAAAAACCTCTTACACCTTACTCAACAATTCTATTTTAATTTTAGCTTTTCTATTTTCACTGACCAAATATAGCCAACCTAAATACCGGCCAAATATATTGAAATGTACAGCTATTTTCATTTGCTGAAATGTACTACAACTTGACCTTTGTTGGGTGATACTGAATGTTGGTGGATTTTAGGACGCAGCTTGGTTGAAATGTATTTTGGCATGAGTTTTGGAATGTTACTGAAATGTACTGCTATTTTCATTTGCTGAAAATATTATGAAGCTTGACCTTTGTTGGGTGGTACTGAATATTGGAGGATTTTGGGATGCGGCTTGGCTGAAATGTATTTTGGAATGTTGCTGAAATGTACTTCTATTTTCATTTGCTGAATGTACTACAACTTTATTTGTTTTTTAATTAAAATCCTTTCATTATATATTGGTTTTTAATTGAAGTCCTTTAATTATTATTTTTTAATTAATCTGATTTTTCAGTCTAATGTCAATTTAAGATATATTAATGTAGGGAAACAATAATTTTTTTTATTAATTAATATATGGAGTGTATTTGAAAAATATTAAAAAATATTATTTAAATATATAATATTATATTATTATTTTGACTTTAAGATGACTAGTCCAATGTGGAGCACTATATCTATTGATTTGGAGTTTAGCTAAAAGCTCTAATTTTAGTCAAAATTTGAACTTGGCAATAGCAATTGCTAAAGCTCTAATGCACTTAGAGTTAGCACTGGCATTTGGTTATTGGCCAGTGCCTAATCAAATCTTGGCTAACTTGAGTAAAAGTGACCTGCATTAGAGTAGTCAAAACTCCATGACTTCACTTTTGAGTTACAATAATTCCATTTCTTTCTCCAAATTTGATCGGCTACTATTCATCTTCAAAACAATATTTTACTTTTAAAATATTTTTAAATATGTTTGTTGGATAATTAGGTTGAAAAAAAGAAGTTGGGAATCAATAATTGTAAATAAAAATTAAATTATTAATTAATATATAAAATGTATTTATAAAATATCAAAAAATTATTATTAAAACATATAATATTATTTTATTATTTTATCTTTGAAATAGATTGTTGAATATGAATTAATATCTCTATTGGCTTGGCAAATAGACTATACCATTGCAATGCTCTTATTAGTTATTTTAAGTAGCCAAATAGATAAGCTGCCATTGTGAGCTCCTAGTAAAGAACAAGAGGAAGGGCATGGAAGTCACCCCCACACGGTGTAGAACGTCTTAAAGCTGGCACTAGGGTTCTGGACTTGACTTGTACATGCCATCGAGATCTCTGCATTCGGCCTTGAAGAAAAAACCCCAAAAAACCAATCAATGAGACAACAGCAAAAAACCGTTAATTACGATCTCAATGATGATATCATTCCGGTTCAAACAAGACCCCGTTTAGGTAGTGAAAGTATTTTATCTCATCTCATTTCATCATTACAACTTTATCAAATTCCCACATAAAATATAATAAACAATTCAACTTTTTCAAATCTCAAAACAATAATAATATTTAAAAATAATATTCTAACAATATTTTATTTAACTTTTATCTCAACTTATCTCATCTCAACTCACTATCCAAACGGCACTTGAATAGATAAGGTTTTATTTATTTATTTTTATTTATACCAGCTGATATACCTAATTTGGCCCTTCTATGGGATTTTAGAAAGCAAAAAGGCCCAAGATGTGTTTCATCGGATATGTTTCAATCGGCTCAACGTTTCAGTGACGAGAACTTATTTCAAAAATCTAAAACCACGTGTGGTCTAGACTGTTTGAAATTTAACCAACACAAGCGAGACAATAGCACCGCCACAAAGCCACATCTACAAGTACAACAATTTAGACATACATGTATTCACCACCTCGAACAGCATTTGCAGCGCCTTTCCTCTCTTCTTCAGCCTCCTTTTCCCGCTCCTTCCAACTCTCATAGGAATGATCATCAGTTTGTAACTCATGGCGACAAATTGGACAAGAATTATGAGCATCCTGCCAAAAGTAAAAATAGTATTCAAGTTGAACGGAGATTCTATCTCATTCAATTAATCATTTGTTCACTACATCAGTCATTAGCCAGTGAACAAACAGATTATAACAGATCAAGAAGCCAAGGAAGAAAAAACTCCAAGATTTTTATGAAATCCCTAGCAATAAGTAAAGTAATATTACCAGCCATGGCTTTAGACAGGGAGGATGGAATGTGTGCTTGCAAGGCAACTCTTGCATCTTGTCGCTAACAACCAAGTTCTCCTTACAAATGGCGCACTCTGCCTCTTTTCCAAGCTTGGCCAGGATTTCCTCTGTAACAGTAATGACTGGAAGCTTTGCAACAACTTCCTTACTGGCGGGTGGCGCTATTCGGGGCATGGCATCATTTTCTGGGATCTTATGAACAGAGAGAATGTTTAAGTTCATATGGAAAACTAAAAACTATGTTTTCACAAAAAAAAAAAACCCCCACGTGGGCTTGGGCAAAAGAAAGTAAGAAATTGCTCCCTTCCTTCAACCTTTTCAAAAAATAGCCCTTCTATCAGGTTTCGTCTAAAACCTAGGAGGCTATAATGTGGCATGCCCGCAAGATAATGATTGATATGCGGCATGCCATGTGTTGAAAAAGCTTGAAACAATTAAAAAAAAAAAAAAAAAAACACCACATAGGGTGGAGGGAAAACCCATCTCCCCCACTCCCCAGCACACCCCTTCTACCCTCACACACCACCTGCATGGTGAGAGTGGCAGTGGGAGAGAGCCCATGCTCCACCCATAGGATGGCAGCTGGGGTGGGAGGGGGGGAGGGGGGGGGGGGGGGGGGGGTACGTGGGGCATGAAGCAAAGGGGCAAACCCTCCCCTCCAACCCATTTTATGGGTGCAAATTGGAGGGGAATCCCTCAATGAGGACCAGGTTGTGGGAACCACTTTTCATGCCACCTAATTTTTTTTTTCGATCTCGTTAATTTATTGTTTTTTATTTTTAAGGACAGATGGAATTCCATGTGTGCAACCTTGGCGGCATACCCATCGAAGCCTCCAGTAGAATTTTTTCAAGACAGGAACCTGATTGCATAACCATTTTCTAAAAAGAAGTAAAGCGTGGGGGCAATTTGTCATTCAACCCAGTACTATTTTTTTTTGTCATGAAAACCCAATAACAAATTTTAATTTTACCAAATTTTTAATCTGTCAGCTGAATCATTCTGAAAAATATATCAACAGCAAATCAAATTTTCACACAAGTCAATAACAAAAAGAGCCAATAGAAAGGAGAGAGAGCTTGTCTTTTGTATCAATGCTCTTGAAATCTCTATTCTAGGAGACCCTATGGTATATTTTGTTTTTCTACAACCCTTCTGAGCAGAGAAAAGGAACCATAACATAGAGGCATATAAGGTATAGGATATATTTGCATGGGTTCCATTTCTACCAATCTTCTCAGTTATTAAAATAAAAGGGAGAAAATTAGGTACAACCTAATGTATGAAAAGTAACGATAGGGAATTGAGGTAGTACCAAAGGCAAAACATCCCCTAGCCTGCCCATGAGCTCTTGAAGCAGACTAGCAGCATTTTCTGTCGTGGTGTTGTTTTCTTCCAAACCTTGAGAAGACTCAGCGGCAAAGAGTGTAGCAGCCGTACTCAAGAGGTTTGATTGCACCAGCCACTGAGGCTGTGGTGGCTCAGGATCCACTGTGAGATGCCCCTCAAAAAGATACCCTGAATTATCACATAAGCAAATCAACAAAAACTTGTCAACAATTTGGATTTTGAGAATTATAGAGCAGGAACTGATATTATCAATCAACAAGGTATTTTGTTTGGACCTCCACTTGACATGTTTTGTGCTGATTCTGAAGCCTCGGAAGGATTACTTAATTGGTGCAAGTGCTCCCTAGCCTGCACAATGCACGTCTTCAAGTGCTCCTTCTCAGAAGGAAGAGAGAGCAGGGATTCAGCCTCCTCAAAAAGCCCCAATCCCGCGAGCCAGAAACCGGCTGCCGTGTATCTCGTCTTTAAAACGGTTGCAACCCGGCATATCACAGAGTAAAACTGCCACAACCACCACCACCAAGTTAATTTCCATGGCATGACCATCATCCAAAAACACTTCCACAGTTGCATTAAATTTAACCATGTTATGTACTCATTATATATTGATTAATATGGTGTTCCGTTCTCGAATTCTTTATATGTTATTGTAATATTTTCATTCTACCGATCCAGAAAAATATTGTCATCTGAAGAGCAACCATCGTTTGAAGAAAATCAGAAATTATCAACTATGGAACACTAAATCTGAAATCTCAAACTTAGAAACCTAACAAAGACGTAAGAATTCAGGTCATAGCGGTTTTAATTCTTACAAAAAGATAACGAAATGGAATAATAGACAACGAGAGGAAACGAAAAAAAAAAAAAACAGCAAATGAGAGAGGGGGAGAGAGAGAGAGAGAGAGGCGGACCAATTGGCGGAGAGAGGGAGATGCAGAGGGGTAACGGTGTCGGAGTAGAGACTTGAGGGCGAAGACCGCCTCCTCGAACTTTAGCTTCTTCCCAAGCTGTCTCTGCAATTCCTCCAACTCTTGTTTCAAACAATCCTCATCCCGATCCATTCTCTCTGTCAGAATTCTCTCTGAAATTTTGTTGGTCCTCTCTCTTTTGCTGCACGTAAATAACCCTCTCAATTTTCTTGCCGAGGAGGTCACCGAAACCGGGCTGCTGGGGAATGATCACCCCCGAACGGATCCAGGAAATTTCTGGGCATTGCTGCCTCACCTAACCAATCATCATTAGCCACCTCACTTTTATCTTTTTATAAATAATAAATAAGAAAAATGATTTAAAATAAAATAATTTTATAAAAATACGCTTAATTTAAAACATATTTATAAAACAAATTGTATATATATCATTATTCCAAAAAAATAAATAAATATGTAAAATATCATCTTTTTAGTTTTAATTATATTTTTATAAAATACTTTTTAAAATAAATTAATTTTATAAAAATACCCTTAATTTAAAACATATTTATATAATAATTATAAAACAAATTGTATATATATCATTATTCCAAAAAAAAATAAATATGTAAAATATCATCTTCCTAAAAAAACTCGAATTTACAATCTAAAACATAATTTATTGATGTTATATTTTCTAGTCGACCTATAAGTAAAAATATTTAAAAAATTATAATATATTGTCAAATTTTTTTTTTTATCTTGTAGTTTATGAGTAGTTTTTGAATTTATTTTATAAATGAGTAATTTTGAAAATTGATAGTCTATTAAGAGGATCACAAAACGGGTGTAGTTAAGGAGATATGAATATTTTTTTTCTAAAACAAACAGAAGAATATTTTTTAAGTTGATTATAAGAAACTTAGTTCATTCTCGAGATCTTTTAAGATTTTGAGGCTGTTTGGATTGAAAAATATTCTTAATCTAATCCATCTTATCTCATTTTATTATTGTAATTTTTTTAAATTTTCATATAAAATATAATAAAAAATTTATATTTTTTAAATTTCAATTCAATTTTTTCAAATTTCGAAACAATAATAATACTAAAAAAATAATATTCTAACAATATTTTATTCAACTTTCAATTTTTATCTAAAGTCATTTCATATCATCTCACTATCCAGACAACATCTTACTAAGGACATGCTTGGAAAATTAGAAGAGACGAGAGATTTTGAGATTTGTGTAAAAAATGTTTAGATGGTCTGAGTTAAGATTTTTTAATTGGCTTTATAAAATTACGTGGGTTCTATGTTAAAATATGTTTGGATGTAAAGGTAAGATGAAATGGTTGAGTTTTTTGAAAAGAGAAATATGGTGGGTCTTATGAATGATTGAAAAATATATGTAATGATTAATTTATATTTTAATGTATATATTAATTTCTAAAGTTCAGAAAAATAATTTACTCCCAAACAATATCAATTCGAAAATTTTTATTTTTTTATATTTTAATGTATATATTAATTTCAAAATTCCAAAAACTAATTTATTCCCAAACATTATTAATTCAAAATCTTTTTTTATATTTTAATGTATATAAGTATTTTGAAAATTCAAAAAAGTAATTTACTCCCAAAAATTATTAATTCAAAATTTCTTTTTTTATATTTAATGTATATATTTATTTTAAAAATTCAAAAAAATAATTTATTCCCAAACATTATTAATTCGAAAATTTATTTTATTTATATTTTAATGTATATTTTTATTTCGAAAATTCAGATAATAATTTATTCCCAAACATTATTAATTCAAAAATTTGTTTGATTTGTATTATAATGTACATGTTTATTTCAAAAATTCAGGAAATTAATTTATTCCTAAACATTGTTAATTCAAAAAAAGATTTACAACTTCACAATATCTTTAGAATTTGTAGGTTACTAATAAAGTATTTATTTCTCATCCATTAAAGCATAGAAAACAATGGACTTTACTTGTCAAGAGCTTAATAACTTGATGACAAATGACTCCTCTCTAAATAGAAAACCTAGTTCAAAACCCCCACTGTAACAGCCCGCTAAAATTATCAGTTTTGGATTATTTCCCGACAGCAATCACATCTCTCTTGTCTTTACCCTCATCTGGAATCACGCGTATAGATTATCTTTTCCGTAAATCACGTAATTTGTTCTTCACCGACAGCTGTAAAATCATGAACAGTTTTATCCTAAGCGTTGTACCTCGATGGCGTTTTTCTGGATCTTATACATCGAATTTCAAAGTATTAGATAAGCTTGTTTTTAAAGTAGCACAATTATAATAATTTAATGAGCTCTGAAAATATTATAATTGTGGATAATTACTTAAATTAAATATTTTAGTTGTTTTAAGATATTAAGATGTTTAATTTTACGTTGAAAACTCTTATTTAAATTAATTGGTTTTATCATCTTCGATTAATTAACGGTACTTTATCATTTTATATAATGATGAGGAAATATTATTTTATAAATTTTAGTTTATAAAATAATATTCTACCTTAATTCATCGTGGTGTTTTATTTAAAGTGTTTTATTTAAAATAAAACATTTACGCGTTTTTAATCAGTGTTTTAATTCACCGTTGAATTATTTGAGGATCCCAAAACGTAGGATTGAAGTTTATTACCTAGGCTCCTACCCTTTTTCCTTCATTTTTCCTTTTTTCTTTTTTTTTCTTCTCTTTCCTCTCCTTCTCTCCATGGTCGACTTACACCCTTCCACCATAGCTGATCGGTTCTAGCTTCCTACCGGCGCCACCTCCGGCCGCCGTGCCTCACCTCCACCTCCGGCATGTCCCTCCCTCACCGGCGAACACATCTGCACCGGAGGTGTGCAACGCCGGCCACCAATTCTCTCTCTCTTCCCGTGCTCTTCCTTCTTGTCTCATTACCGTCGCCGCCCCTTTGACCGCCCGTTTCTCCGCCGTCCGGTGGAGGTGTCGTACACCACCCCCGCCATTCTCTTCCCCTTTCACCATAGTTCATACACACCAATTTTCAGAGCCATCGGACCAGCCGTTAGTCGCCGAGAGCCCCCGGAAGTTGCTGCCCCTGCCCTGTTTTCTCCCCTGTTGCCGATTTCTTTCTCCGCCCAGAACCGCCGCTCGCCGGCGGCGTGGACTACACCACCCACCCAGATTTCTTCCCCTCTCACCGGTGAACATCCCCTCCAAGTTTCACCTCCATCCGAGCCACGGTTAGCCGCCACTCTCGCCTCCAAACAAATGGGTTTTTAAGGCTTTTCACCATTTTGGACCACCATACACGGCCAAATCAGCCACCAAGCACCACCATTGGATTCACCACATCAAGGGCTTCCTCCCCATGTCTTTCTTTTTCCCAAACTCTCACTTTTTCTCATATGGGTTTCTCAAAACACCCGTTCGGTTGCACCACCGTGCGCCGCCGTACACGGCCACCCGTGGTGTTTCACCACCACCATCTTGTTCCTCTCATCCTCATGAACCTCTCCAAGAAATTTCATGGCCAACGGAGCTTCGTAGAGCTCACACTCTCCCGCACTCTCCAAGGCCAAAAATGGTTTCAAACGGCCGATCTGCCGCCGTTAGCCACCGTCCGACCACCACCTCGCCACCACAGCTCCACCACATGTTCCTCTACCTTTCCCTAGCTTTCCATGAAGTTCTATGGCTTTTCGCTACCTCGCGTCTCCTCCGCTCACCGTTCGGAGTTACTGTTCACGGCGTGATGCCGCCGTGCTCCGCCACCTTTGACCATCACAAGGCGACCGTGAGTCTTCCAAGACCACGCCTAGCCTTTCTCAAGCCCAAACTACCACTTTATGTGGTGGACAGACACCGTACCGCCACGTATGCTCCTCCGACGCATGTTCGTGACGAGCAGCGAGCGACGCACGGGTTATCCCGTCGATGGTATAACCCTCTATCTTTAGTTATTTATGTTTAACATAGTTGATTTGGTTGGCTGTAGACTGTGTAGTTAGTGTTTGTGGAGTTCGCTGCGTAGTTGTGAAACGAAGTGTGGTTGTGAAGTGTTAGGCTTGATTTTGTAGTTTTGTGGACTGTGCTGTGAAGTATAGGCGTGAGATGGATGCCGTAGATGTGATACGGCGGGTTGTGTGAAGAGAATACGCGTGTAGCGTATTCTGTGTAATGCAGCGACGCGCCGCGCGACGTGCGCTGTAGTGATGTGGGTCGTAGAAGGAAGGGAGTACGCATGTAGTGTACTCCGTGTGGTATGGCGATGCATCGTGTGATGTGCATCGTGTTGATGAGTGTTGTAGCGAAGGAAGTACGCGTAGCGCGTACTCCGTGTCGCGTAGCGATGCACCGTGAGACGTGTATCGCAGTGATGGGTTTTGTAGTGTGAATGGAAGAGAGTTCACGTGAGTGTACTCTGTACTAAGTCGTGATACACCGGATGGCGTGTCACGAAGGGTTGGATGGCGTAGCAGAGAAGTGTGGAGCGTATGGTGTAATGTTGGGAAACTGTATGACAGTGTCCCGAAGCAGTGATGATATGGATTATAGTCCGGGATGACTGGTGTCATCTTGTGGTTGACTATGGCTAAGAGTATATGGATTGAGAAATGAGTTGTTTGTTTGGTTGTTATTGATAATTTTAATGAACTTGTTTTAGTGCAAAGGCTTTCTGAAGTCAATTTATCTCTTCCGAGTATAGTGAAACCTCAAGTTGGCCGTGGTGTTGCAAGTGCTTACAATATGGCAATTGAGTTCAGAAGTGAAAATCTTAAGGACTTGAGTGTTCCTCTTCCAGCTGTTGTGCAGTTCCTCGTGTCTCGCGCTCTATTCTCATAGAACGCGACGATCGAGGTAAGTTAGCCTCTAACTTACTATCAGTTTATTGTGTATGTGTGATGGGTAAGAGAACTACAATTTATGTATGTATGTTATCGTATATGCCATGTCATGCTATGTCATTACATGTTTATCTGCTACGTATGATTTAATCTCTCATGAATAATTATCTGTTACATAATCTTTTCTGTCATACAATGATGTATGTTATAAGTATGCCATGTTAAGTATGCCATGAAATGTTATGATTAAATCATATTGTGCCATTTACAAGTATACGCCATGTTAGAAAAGTATATGATATTAATTAATATCTCATGCATTAAGAAAGATAAGACATGTTATGTTACGTATAATACGTGGGGCCACAACAACTGTGGAGTACGTATTATATTTTATGTTACGTGAATACGTGGGGCCACAACAACTGTGGAGTACGTATTATATTTAATGTTACGTATATACGTGGGGCCACAACAACTGTGGAGTACGTATTATATTTTTATGTTACGTGTATACGTGGGGCCACAACAACTGTGGAGTACGTATTATTTTTTATGTTACGTGTATACGTGGGGCCACAACAACTGTGGAGTACGTATTATATTTTATGTTACGTGTATACGTGGGGCCACAACAACTGTGGAGTACGTATTATATTTTATGTTACGTGTATACGTGGGGCCACAACAACTGTGGAGTACGTATTATATTTTATGTTACGTGTATACGTGGGGCCACAACAACTGTGGAGTACGTATTATATTTTATGTTACGTGTATACGTGGGGCCACAACAACTGTGGAGTACGTATTATATTTTATGTTACGTGTATACGTGGGGCCACAACAACTGTGGAGTACGTATTATATTTTATGTTACGTGTATACGTGGGGCCACAACAACTGTGGAGTACGTATTATATTTTATGTTACGTGTATACGTGGGGCCACAACAACTGTGGAGTACGTATTATATTTTATGTTACGTGTATACGTGGGGCCACAACAACTGTGGAGTACGTATTATATTTTATGTTACGTGTATTCATGGGGCCACAACAACTGTGGAGCATGAAGTATGGGGCCACAACAACTGTGGAGCATACACTACGTGAGACACAGCAATTGTGACACGTAGAATACGTGGGGCCACAACAACTGTGGAGTACGTATTAAGTCAAGTTTCAGATCAAGTGCATGATAAGTCAAGTTTCAGATCAAGTTCATGTTTTGTTATGTACACGTACATGTTATGTTCATGATCAAGTTATGTTCCAAGTTCATGTTCACATCATGTTAAGTTCACGTTTACAGTATGTCTCAAGTTCACGTTTATGTCATGATATGTTCAAGTTTATGTTATTTTCAAGTTCATATTTATGTTATGCATGTTTACGTTCATGCTACATTTCAAGTCCATGTTATGTTTTAAACTCAAGTTCATGTCATGTTAAGTCAAGTTCAGTTCACGTTTAAGTTCTGGTTATGTCATGTTATATGTCAAGTTATGCTATGCTTATGTACGACTTTACTTATGCATTTATGCTTTTACTGCCATGCATGCATCTTTAACCTGTGTGTGAGTTTTATGTTAACTTACTGAGATTTGTAATCAAATCTCACTGTGGTAGTCCCAACTACCATTCCCCCCGAATGGTAGATCTTGTTACAGGACCCAAAGAAGAATTGGAATCTGACCATCTGAATACGGTCATCTAGGCTACGGTGCGATGTTGATGATGGTATAGTATTTAACTTAGGTTAATGCTTGTACTTTTGGAGTTGTATCTCAAGTATTCTTTTGATCACAACCACTTTGGACTAGTGTGATGATCACGGCTTTTTAGTATGCCTTTATGTATGAATTATGTTTAAAGTATTTGGGATATTTTTAGTTTGGTGCATAGTATTGCTAAAGAAAAAAAAAAAAAATTTCCGCTGCGAATATTGCATAATGCTAGATGCATGTTAGGAACATTGCATCTTATATGTCATGAACGGGGGCAGGTAACCTTGTGTTGCATGTCTCGACGCTTCAAATGTCCGTTCAATCCCAAGCGGAATTTGGGGGCGTCACACCCACCCCTATATATATATATATAATATACATATATAAACAATGGAATTTATTTTTGGGATCTTTAAATATTTTTAAAACTTTAAAAAATAGTAATGAGCGATAAATAAAAAGACAACGTAATATTTTGTTTGTGCATAGCTTGACTAATCCCAAAATCATGTTCCAAATTTATCTCTATCGATTAAATAATTTGATAAATCCAAAAATTATCTGTCTACACGATAAAAAACTCAAGTATAATTTTCTGTTATAGGTTGGCCCACCAAAACTTAATTCGATTAATCACAATTTTCTTAAAGCTATAATTTGAGAATTACTTATAATTGATTCCTCTGATCTCCCCAAATAATAACTTCCAATGAAAGTGTTACACGTAGACACTATGCTTTAGCTACCATATGACTACACTGCACAAAACAATGCATGGAGCAAAAAAAAAAACCTCCCCAACTAGGCAACCCTTCATCTCTCTCTCTCTCTCCCAAGGGTTAGCAAACCCACAAGACCGGGCTCTTGTTATGATTCTGTTTGGTTTGCTGTTTGTATTAAGGAAAAGGTGAAGGAAATGGTGATAGAAGGTTGCTGCAGTGGAAAGAACAAGGTGCATGCAAGATGTTTGTTGAAATAAAAAAAAAAAAAAAATCACAAGCATGTATTGCTACAGGAATACTTTGAGGGTTCCCAAACCTCCCAAATGAAATTTACAATTGTTCAAAATATTTTCCAGATATTAGATGATTCTCCCACAAGGATTCCCCACTACATATACTCGAGCCAACACCTCTAATCAACCATAACCAACTAAGGCCATGGATTAATTTTTTACTCCACCAACTAAGCCCATGGGCCACTAAACAAATTAACAATTCAAATACAGTAAAAAGTAACAACTAATTTGGAGGCCCATCAAGCCCGGCCCAACTTAATTAGGTTCAATACATTATCCACCTGTTTAAAAAACAATATCCTTAAGGTTGAAATATTGATGCAATTTTATAGTATTAGTTCCAGTTTAGCATTTCATACTCAACTTGCTTTTTCTCCACCTATTGCTATCTGCTACTCTTGTCTTCATTATTATGGAGGGTCATAGCATCATTTCTCCCTCAAAAGAACCTTGTCCTCAAGATTTAAAACACTGATAGCATCTTGAATAAACTGGCTTTGGGAGCTTTCTAAAGCCTTAACAAACACGTCATCACTCAACCGCTACCTTTAGCAGCCACCCATAAAATAATTCCTATATTGAGATCCATGTAAGTAATTGCATGATTTATTAGCGACATAAGATGTTTTGTTTCAGGGTAGATGATTTGTTTCAAGGTTCGATTTTGATAAATCAGCTTCAATTTTCACTAGATTTCACCTTCTCGATGGTGCAAGTCTTCTCAGCTCTTTTACTCCATGTGCTCTCTAGCAATTTTACAATGAGAAAGCTTTATATCTTCAGGTTTAGGCTCAACAGAAACTCTCTCCCAACCAAGCAGTTCTTTTACCATAACATTTTTCCATTCAAGTTTTCTGACTTCATCAACAATAAACCCATCTGATATAGGAAAACCAAAATATATACCATATATTCCACATGGAAGTTGCTCCCAAAATTTTAGTTTGATAAGTCCATTTCCAGCTTTAAAACAAGGGCTTTGCTCAATGGAAGAGACTGGTGATACAAAATATAGCAGGAAGCGAGCATCCTCCAAAGTTGGCTAGTAAACAAGGAGGCTACCTCTACCACTGAAAATGGAAATTCCTCCAAATATTCCTCCATTCTATAAAAAGATATTCCTAGATATATCCACCAAGGGCTATACAAACGGATTAATTTTCTTGAGTTGTAATGTGGTGCCAACAAATTGAAGTTCTACTCCAAACTTGGGAAAACCATTTTCTAGCTCATGTGCTTCTCCATCTGCACCAAATAAGCATTTATTTTTCTTCTCAAATAATTCGTCCTCCATGAATAGTCAGCTATGGATACCACTTGTTATGATCTTGTTTGTTTTGTAGTTTGTATCAAGGGAAATGTGACGGAAATGGTGATAGAAGGTTACTGCAGTGGAAAGAACAAGGTACATGCAAGATGTTTGCTGAAATTGAAAAGAGAAAATCACAAGCTTGTATTGCTACAGGAATAATTCGAGGGTTCGCAGACCTCCCAAATGAAAGTGACAATTGTTCAGAATATTTTTCAGATATCAGATGATTCTCCCACATGGATTCCACACTACATATACTCTAGCCAACACCTCTAATCGACCATAACCAACTAAGGCCATGGGCTAATTTTCTACTCCACTAACTAAGCGCATGGGCCACTAAACAAATTAATAACTCAAATATAGTAAAAAGTAACAACTAATTTGGAGGCCCATCAAGCCCGGCCTAACTTAATTGGGTTCATTACATTATCCACTCCTTCAAAGAACCTTATCCTCGAGGTTGAAGTATTGATGCAATTTTATAGTATTGGTTCTAGTTTAGCATTTCATACTCAACCTGCTTTTTCTCCACCCATTGCCATGAGCTACTATTGTCTTCATTGTTATGGAGGTTCATAACATCATCTCCCTCTCAAAAGAACCTTGTCCTCAAGGTTTAGAACACTAATAGTCTCTTGAAAAAACTGACATGGGGAGCTTTCCAAAGCCTTAAGAAACACGCCATCACCCAACCACTGCCTTTAATAGCCAGCCATAAAACTATTTCTACATTAAGATCCATGTAAGTAATTGCAGGATTTATTAGCAACATAAGATGCTTTGTTTCAAGGTCTGATTTTTCTAAATCAGCATCAATCTCCACTAGATTTCACCTTCTCGATGGTGCAATTCTTCTCTACTCTTTTATTCCATACTACTCTCTAGCAATCTTACAATGTGAAAGTTTTATATATTCAGGTTTGGGTTCAACAAAAACTCCCTCCCAACCAATCAGTTCTTTTCCAATGACATTTTTCCATTCATGTTTTCTAATTTCACCAACAATAAACCCATCTGATTTAGGAGAACCAAAATATATACCATATATCCCACATGGAAGCTCTTCCCAGAATTTGAGTTTGTTAAGTCCATTTCCAGCTTCAAAACTAGGGCTTTGCTCAATGGAAGATACAGGTGATACCAAGAATAGCAGGAAGCGAGCATCCTCAAAAGCTGGCCTATAAACAAAAAGGCTCCCTCAACCACTATTAATGTAAATTTTGACAAATATTCCACCATTATATACAAAGATATTCTTAGATATATCCATCAAGGGCTGTACAATCGGATTAATTTCCCTGAGTTGTAATGTGGCGCCAACAAATTGAAGTTCTACGGCAAACTTGGGAAAACCATTTTCTAGCTCATGTGCTTCTCCATCTACAATAAATATGCATTTATTTTTCTTCTCAAATAGTTCGTCCTCCAGGAATATTCAGGTTTGGATACCACTTGTTATGATCCTATTTAGTTTGCAGTTTGTATCAATGGAAAGGTGATAGAAGGTTGTTGAAGTGAAAAGAACAAGGCCAATGTAAGATGTTTGCTGAAATGGAAAAGAGAAAATCACAAGTTTGTATTGCTACAGGAATACTTCGCGAGTTCCCAAACCTTTCAAATGAAAGTGACAATTGTTCAAAATATTTTCCAGATACCAGATGATTCTCCCACAAGGAATCCACACTACATATACGTCAACACATGTAATCGACAATAAACAACTTAGGCAATGGACTAATTTTCTACCCCACCAACTAAGCCTATTGGCCACTAAACAAATTAACAACTCAAATACAGTAAAAAGTAACAACTAATTTGGACGCCCATCAAGCCCGACCCAACTTAATTGGGTTCTTTACATTATCCACCCCTTCAAAGAACATTGTGCTTAAGGTTGAAGTAATGATGCAATTTTATAGTATTGGTTCCAGTTTAGCATTTCATACTCAACTTGTTTTTTCTCCACCCATTGTCATCAGCTACTCTTGTCTTCATTGCTATGGAGGGTCATAACATCATCTTCCCCTCAAAAGAACCTTGTCCTCAAGGTTTAGAACACTGATAGCCTCTTGAATAAACTGTCGTGGGGAGCTTTCCAAAGCCCTAAGAAACATGTCATCACCCAACCACTTCCTTTAGCAGCCAGCATAAAACAATTCCTATATTGAGATCCATGAAAGTAATTGCATGATTTATTAGCGACATAAGATGCTTTGTTTCAAGGTAGGTGCTTTGTTTTAAGGTCCAATTTTGATAAATCAACATCAATCTCCACCACATTCCATCTTTTCATGGTGCAATTCTTCTCAGCTTTTTTACTCCATGCTGCTCTCTAGCAATCTTATAATGAGAAAGTTTTATATTTTCAGGTTTCGATTCAATAGAAACTCTCTCCCAACCAAGTAGTTCTTTTACCATGGCATTTTTCCATTCATATTTTCTAACTTCACCAACAATAAACCCATCTGATTTAGGAGAACCAAAATATATACTATATATCCCACATGGAAGCTCTTCCTAAAATTTGAGTTTGTTAAGTCTATTTCCAACTTCAAAACCTAGGCTTTCATCAATGAAAGAGGCTGGTGATACAGAGGATAGCAGGAAACGAGAATCCTCCAAAGTTGGCCTGTAAAGAAGAAGGCTCCCTTTACCACTATTAATGTAAATTTTTCCAAATATTCCACCATTATATACAAAGATATTCCTAAATATATCCACCAAGGGTTGTACAATCAGATTAATTTCCCTGAGTTGTAATGTGGTGCCAACAAATTGAAATTCTATGGCAAACTTAAAAAAACCATTTTCTAGCTCATATGCTTCTCCATCTGTACCAAATAAGCATTTATTTTTCTTCTCAAATAGTTCGTCCTCCATGAATAGTCAGCTTTGGATACCACTTGTTATGATCTTGTTTGGTTTGCAATTTGTATCAAGAGAAAGGTGATGGAAATGGTGATAGAATGTTGTTACAGTGGAAAGAACAAGGTCCATGCAAGATGTTTGTTGAAATGGAAAAGAGAAAATCACAAAATTGTATTGTTACGGGAACACTTTGAGGGTTCCCAAACCACCCAAATGAAAGTGACAAATGTTCAGAATATTTTTCAAATATCAGATGATTCTCCCATAAGGAATTCCCACTACATATACGCCAACACATCTAATAGACCATAGCCAACTAAGGCCATAGGCTAATTTTGTACTCCACTAACTAAGCGCATGGGTCACTAAACAAATTAACAACTCAAATACAGTAAAAAGTAACAACTAATTTGGACGCCCATCAAGCCCGACCCAAACTTAATTGGTTTCATTACATTATCCACCCCTTCAAAGAACCTTGTTCTCAAGGTTGAAGTATTGATACAATTTTATAATATTGGTTCTAGTTTAGCATTTCATACTCAACTTGCTTCTTCTCCACCCATTACCATCAGCTACTCTTGTCGTCATTGTTATGGAGGGCATAACATCATCTTCCCCTCAAAAGAACCTTGTACTCAAGGTTTAGAACACTGATAGGCTCTTGAATTAACTGTCATGGGGAGCTTTCCAATGCCTAAAGAAACATGTCATCACCCAACCACTTCCTTTAGTGGCCAGCCATAAAACTATTCCTATATTGAGATTCATGAAAGTAATTGCAGGATTTATTAGAGATATAAGATGCTTTGTTTCAAGGTAGGTGCTTTGTTTTAAGGTTTGATTTTGATAAATCATCATTAATCTCCACCAAATTCCACATTCTCGATGGTGCAATTCTTCTTAGCTCTTTTACTCCATGCTACTCTCTAGCAATCTTATAATGAGAAAGGTTTATATCTTCAGGTTTTGGTTCAACGGAAAATCTGTCCCAACCAAGCAGTTCTTTTACCATGGCATTTTTCCATTCATGTTTTATGACTTCACCAACAACAAACTCATTTGGTTTAGGAGAACCAAAATATCTATTATATATCCCACATGGAAGCTCTTCCCAGAATTTGAGTTTGTTAAGTTCATTTCCAGCTTCAAAACCTAGGCTTTGCTTAATGGAAGAGACTAGTGATACAAAGGATAGTAGGAAGTGAGAATCCTCCAAAGTTGGCCAGTAAACAAGAAGGATCCCTCTACCACTATTAATGTAAATTCCTCTAAATATTCCACAATTATATACGCAGATATTCCTAGATATATCCACTATGGGCTGTACAGTCCTATTAATTTCCCTGAGTTGTAATGTGCCACCAACAAATTGAAGTTCTACAGCAAACTTGAAAATATCATTTTCTAGCTCATAGGCTTCTCCATCTGCACCAAATAAGCATTTATTTTTCTTTTCAAATAATTCGTCCTCCATGAATAGTTAGCTTTGGATACCACTTGTTATGATTTTGTTTGGTTTGCAGTTTACATCAAGGGAAAAGTGAAGGAAATGGTGATAGAAGGTTGTTACAATGGAAAGAACAAGGTCCATGCAAGATGTTTACTGAAATGGAAAAGAGAAAATCACAAACTTGTATTGTTACGGGAATAATTTGAGGGTTCCCAAACCTCCCAAATGAAAGTGACAAATGTTCAGAATATTTTTCAAATACCAGATGATTCTCTCACAATGAATCCTCACTACATATACGCCAACACATCTAATAGACCATAGCCAACTAAGGCCATGGACTAATTTTGTACTCCACTAACTAAGCGCATGGGCCACTAAACAAATTAACAACTCAAATACAGTAAAAAGTAATAACTAATTTTGACGCCCATCAAGCCCGGCCCAACTTAATTGGGTTCATTACATTATCCACCCCTTCAAAGAATCTTGCCCTCAAGGTTGAAGTATTGATGCAATTTTATAGTATTGGTTCCAGTTTAGCATTTCATACTCAACTTGCTTCTTCTCCACCTATTGCCATCAGCTACTCTTGTCTTCATTGCTATGGAGGGTCATAACATCATCTTCCCCTCAAAAGAACCTTGTACTCAATGTTTAGAACACTGATAGGCTCTTGAATAAACTGTCATGGGGAGCTTTCCAATGCTTTTAGAAACACGTCATCATCCAACCACTTCCTTTAGCGGCCAGCCATAAAACTATTCCTATATTGAAATCCATGTAAGTAATTGCAGGATTTATTAGTGATATAAGATGCTTTATTTCAAGGTAGGTGCTTTGTTTTAAGGTCCGATTTTGATAAATCATCATCAATCTCCACCAGATTCCACCTTCTCAATGGTGCAATTCTTCTCAGCTCTTGTACTCCATGCTACTCTCTAGCAATCTTACAATGAGAAAGTTTTATATGTTCAGGTTTGGGTTCAACAGAAACTCTCTCCCAACCAAGCAGTTCTTTTACCCTGGAATTTTTCTATTCATGTTTTCTGACTTCACCAACAATAAACTCATCTGATTTAGGAGAACCAAAATATATACTATATATCCCACATGGAAACTCTTTTGTTAAGTACATTTCCAGCTTCAAAACCATAACTTTGATCAATGGAAGAAACTGGTGATACAGAGAATAGTAGGAAGCGAGCATCCTCCAAAGTTGGCCAGTAAACAAGAAGGTTTCCTCTACCACTGTTAATGTAAATTCCTTCAAATATTCCACCATTGTATACAAAGAAATTTCTAGATATATCCACCAAGGGCTGTACAATCGGATTAATTTCCCTGAATTGTAATGTGGTGCCAACAAATTGAAATTCTACTACAAACTTGGGAAAACTATTTTCTAGCTCATCTGCTTCTACATCTGCACCAAATAAGCATTTATTTTTCTTCTCAAATAGTTCGTCCTCCATAAATAGTTAGCTATGGATATAACTTGTTATGATCTTGTTTGTTTTGTAGTTTGTATCAAGGGAAATGTGACGGAAATGGTGATAGAAGGTTACTGCAGTGGAAAGAACAAGGTACATGCAAGATATTTGCTGAAATTAAAAAGAGAAAATCACAAGCTTGTATTGCTACGGGAATACTTCGACGGTTCGTAGATGATCGGTGCAAAACTGCAAGTGCACAGTATCGTACTTTTATAATAAAGTGATAAGAAGAGAATCGTTCTCAAGGATTGGTACCTTACTTTTGCCAAATACCAAAATTATACTAATCTCGATTTTATCTAGAGGAATCACTAAGATTTTTGTAGTTGCAAATTAAACTAAGATCAACGCAAAGAGAAATATGCAAAGGAAATAAAACCGGCATTCGAAGATCAAATTAATGGGAAAGAAAACTTCTAGGAAATCGATTTCACCTAATTCTTCACTATGCTTTTCTCATCCAACTAATTTAATTTAATTCTATTTGTCTATTAGCAAATCTCTAATTCATCCAAAAGCCTCTTTCGATAGTCAATTGGAATTTATTCTTGTTCATCAATTCACACAAGAATATGCAAATTAAATAATCAAGAAAGCAATAAGACCAATGATTTAATTACTACATAGGTTCATACAAGTCTTTCGATCTCTATACTTACCTATGCTGAAGTATTCAAGATCTACCCTATGATTCCCTCTTTCGATAGCAAATTACAAGATTAAATATCATCTAATCAATGGCCAGTTAATTAGAAGCAATAAACTCAGAATAAATCAGATAAACAAAGAGAGAATTGCCTTAAATTAGCATAGACAATCAAGTATAGTTCGGAACTAGGTTACATCCTTTTCCTAGAATAAAAGAAATTTAGCTTATGCTAGAAATGAAATTCGATATAAACGAATTCACCATAATTGTTCTGAGAATATTGGAAGAAAATAAACGCTGAAAAATACTCATTGCAGCCGCAAATCGTCTTTAAAAACTCAAGGAAATGATTCAATGCTTTTCTCCCGTCTGTCCTCGTGTATGATTCCAACGTACGTGCAATATGTGGAATTCTTTCTCCAAAACAGATGAATTGAATCCTCCTAGCTGTGTTTTTCTGTCCCAAAAGGTGTTCTCCAGTCAAAAGGTACGGCCATAAAGTGAAAAATCACTTTTATATGGTGTGATGGCGGAAAACCCTAGATCTGTCAAAATACGATGTTCGCTCGAGCGACTTGTCGAGCGCACCTCGAGCGTTCAACTCTGTCTGATTTCACTCGAGTGACCAAAAGCGTTCGCTCGAACAAACTTGTTTTCCCGCATCCCGCTTGAGCTCACTGTCGAGCGGCAGTCGAGCGGCCAAAAGCCTCCGCTCAAGCGATCTTTGTAAATCTGCAACATGAAATTTTACAAGTCATCAGCAGACCTCCTAAATGAAAGTGACAATTGTTCAGAATATTTTCCAGATACTTGATGATTCTCCCATAATGATTCGTCACTACATATACTTGAGCCAACACCTCTAATCGACCATAACCAATTAAGGCCATAGACTAATTTTCTACTCCACTATCTAAGCCCATGGGCCACTAAACAAATTAAAACTTAAATACAGTTAAAAGTAACAACTAATTTGGAGGCCCATCAAGCTTGGCCCAACTTAATTGGGTTCATTACATTATCCACCCCTTCAAAGAACCTTATCCTCATAGTTGAAATATTGATGCAACTTTATAGTATTCGTTCCATTTTAGCATTTCATAGTCAGCTTGCTTCTTCTCCACCCATTGCCATCAGCTACTCTTGTCTTCATTGTCATGTAAGGTCATAACAGCTCTTCCCCAACCCTCTCTCTCTCTCCAATGGAGGTTTTTCCCAAATATTTATTGAACTTCTACACAACCCATGCATATTCTACACTACAACCAAATCAAAATTTCTGCGATTTGCTTGAATGTACGTAAGTTTGACTTTCATGTTGCATATCTATACTTATATATAAAGTGTGAATCGCTTTGCAACAGTATTTTCGTTTAATAATTTTGTTACCAATTTTGCCCCTATTTTATTTTCTACATTTCCGTCCTGCCTGCTGAATGTGTGCGTTAATATCACATATGTGTTCATCAACTACCCACGTCAACCACACATAAGGCAAAAGTACAACCAATTTCGCATGCAAGCAAAACCCAACAGCTCAAAAACCGAGCAATTAACAGCCAAAAAAAAAAAAAGATCCACAAGAAAGAAGAACAAATTTCACAAACACCAGTGTCTCACAACACTCTAGATATACGAAGACTAATAAAAAAACCCAAAAGAAAGAACAACAATTTTCACATGGAATTGAAAAACCAACAATTTCACGAACACCAGTGCCTCACAACACTTCCGATTTATGGAGAAATTAAAAAAAAAAATCCTACCTTCCCAAAGGTACTCCAGATTTATGAAGACAACAAAAACCCAGAACAACAAATTTCACACGCAGCCGAAAAACCAACAACTTCACAAACACCAATGCCCCAACGCTCCAGATTTACGAAGAAATTTTAAAAAAAAAATCTTAGTTTTCGGAAGGTTTTAACGAAAAACAAGATTTAGAAATCAATCACTCATGCCACGAAGAACAATGCCCCAATTCTCCATATTTATGAACAAATTAAAAAAAAAACAAATCTTAGCTTTCGGAAGGTTTTTATGAAAAACTAGAGTTAGAAATCAATAACTCATGCCGCAAAGAACAACAGTGGTATTATATACATGATTTACATCCAGATTACATGTAGGAAAGAAAAAAATCCTAGTTTTATGAACAGTCTGTGGTTGCCGATGGTGAAGAGGACGACGCAAACGGTACTGACTTTTGAACGGTCAGTAGAAAAAAAAAAACACAATTCGAACACCCATACATCTAGGGAATAAGAAATAAACAAAGAAATTAAAAAAAAAATTCACACAACCATCGTCTTCGTTTCGTTTACTTCCTTACATGTTGTTGGTGTTGGCCGCACTGAGAGAAAAATAGAGAGAGAGAAGGAGAGAGAGAGAGAGAGAGAGAGAGAGAGAGAGCAGCGTTTGTGAGAAGAGTAGGTGAATCTGTCGGCGCAGAGCACAGAAAGAGATAGAACGAATTGCAAAAAAATATATTAGTTTACCACTCTCTTTAAACAGCATCGTTGAAAGTAATGGATAGGTTGGATTTTTTTTTTTTTTGTTTGGCTTCTTCTGCGCTCTAAATACATTTTACAAAAAATTAAGAGAAATGCTTTTTGTACTTAAAGAAAACGTACCAAAAACTCACCACTAATACCCCACACATGATAGCTGACAATAGCTAACAAAAAGAAGGAAATAAATGGCAAGGTTAAAAATGAAAAAGTGAAGAAAAAATAAAATCTGATAGAAATAAAATAAAGAAAAATTAATGTTTTAAAAGATTTATTTACTTCTGTGTTGGTTATTTATATATTATTTTCTTGATTTATCAATAATTTCTATTTTATTACTTGCTTAAATATATCATTTCCAAACAAAAATTTGTTTTTAACAAATTTATTGTTTTAATAAGATATAAGATATTAATAACGAATTTCATATTTTACAAAATGTGATATTAATTTCCATATAAAATAATGATATTAATTTTCGTTCCATGATATTTGCAAAGATTTACTTGAAATTATACATTTTAATATCTGTAAACCTTTTAAAATTCAAACCTATAGAGAAATGTAATAGTTTATTACCATCACTAATGACTATTTAATATATGGGTATATCTATTTACTCAAATATAAATTTGATGCAATTGAAAATTTTGAAGAATATAAAGTAAAAGTAGAAATCCAGTTTGATAGACCCATTAAAGGTTTGAATAGTGATAAATGAGGTGAATTTGAAGTTTTGGATGATTTCTACAAATTAAATAGTATAAGACATATTTATACTATATCATATAGACCTCAATAAAATGGTATTGCAGAAAGAAGAAATAGAACTCTATTGGATATGAAGAGATTAATGATGGCATGCTAATCTACCAACATATTTTTGAGGTGAAGCATTATCGACTGTGGCAAATATATTAAATAGAGTTGAAACCAAAGCAAAACATTTTACACCTTACGAGATATAGACGTGACATAAATCAAATTTAAGTAAACTCAAACTGTGGGATTGTAAGGTACAAGTGCTTTTTCCAATACCATTAAGGAAGAAATTGAAAAGTAAAATTAGGAATATAGGCATATTGAGTGTGTAGAAAACAGAAGTGGCTATAGATTTTATTATTTTGAAAGAGAATTGATAGAAAGTAATACGTCGTTTTCTTGGAAAATATAAACTTTGTTACTCCAGTTGATCAAATAGATTTATTAAATGATTTAAAGAATCAACAGGTCTCTATAGAGTTTGACAATGAAAATAATGATATTATTTAGATACAGAATTTATAAAAAAAAAAAAGTCAGATGAAAATTAATCTTTAGGTCTTGATGTTGCAAATAGTGGGAGTAAAAAAATTTATAACCATCGATATTAGCATGTGGCGAAGTTCATATCCATAAGGATTATCACGTCTATTGTTGATAGGATAAATTTGAAATTATATTAGTTAGATGTAAAAACAATTTTTCTTAATGGTGAATTAAAATATGATATATTTATGATTCAATAGAAATATTTCAAATTAAAGTCCATAATTTTTTTCTTTTTATTATATTTTGTTCAACTTTTTAAATTTGTGACATATTTTAAATTTATTTAAATTTCCGTATTTACCTTTTCATTTATAATTTTTTTTTGTCAATTGGGCACCCTTACTAGTGTGTATATATATATATATATGCAAAATGCTAAACATATGGATGAAAAAAGTGTACTCCTTTATGTGCTTATGTAATGTTTTTGTTAGCCTTTTATTTTTATTTAAAAATAAATAAAATAAAAATACGATTAAAGCCACCAAAGGGTAAAAATGGAATTACAGACTGTTCTTCCTTGCGCCTTCATTCATCTCTCAATATCCTACGCTCTTGTTTTTTCTCTTTGATCACAGAAGAGTTCTTCGTTACTTTTTCACCATATTTTATCGTTAAAACATGATTTCTAATACCACCATATTTTATTTGTTACCGTATCTATTTATTTGTAAATTTCTTCATTGTAAAAATAAGTTTAAAAAATCTGACAGTGCTCAACAACGAGCTCGTGGACTGCAAGTCTTCGTTACTCCACCTGGTGGGGATGTAGTTCTGTGTTGCTCCACCTGAGATTCCGTTGCCCTTGAACATTTTGCTTGCTAATGATGGTTGGCTTTGTCCTAGCTCATCTGCGGAAGGGAATGTTAATGAAGTTTGTTGCTAATTTTGTGTCAAGTATCCTGCGATCTCATATATGCAGGGAACCAGCGAGATGGAAGGGCTTTTCTTAGAGATCTATGTTGCCCACGAAAAGAGAAAAGGGTGCTGGAAGTTGCAGAAAAAAGGGAAAGAAAGAGGGGAGAGAAAGAAAGGAAAAGAGAGCATAGAAATGGGGAGAGAGAGAAAGGGAAAGAAAGAAAAGATAAACGGAGAGAAAATTGTAACTTTACATTAGTTCATTATAAAAACATTTAATGAGTCAAACTTTGACGACTATCCATTATTGCCACATCAGCGCATAATTCAGACTACGTTTTTTATGCATACAGGTAGCAGGACTCTATATATATATGCTCCATAGAAAAGTTTTTCAATTAATTCTACCATGTTGAGTACAATAACTACAATAATCATTGCTACGACTGATTGTTTTTTAAGGGGTGTGCCTCATGCGACGTGAATGGGTTTATTGATCTGGAGGGGGTGCATCGATCTAAAGGGGTGTGCCAATCTGGAGGAGGTGCATTCCAAATCTGCGTATCGGTTTGGAGGTTGTGCAACGGTAGAGGTGTAAAAAAAAACTGATGAACCGGATCGGACTGGACCTAACTGGGTTCGGTCCGATCCCAAGTTTTGTTCGGTCTGGTACCAATTTTATTTTTCTTAAAATCGGTCACAATTGATCCGATTCTAGTTTTTCATTTTTTAAAACTAAACCGGTTCATATATATATATATATTTTAATTTTTTATATTGTATATAATTTTTACATATAATATATAATTATATATAAAATAGTTTTGTATTATATGATAAATTACTAATTAATATAATATTAAATTTTAAAATCTTATATGAGACTTGAATTAAATAGTTTAATAGAAAGGATAAAATATCTTAAAGAAAAACAATTATTAATAAGATTAGATTATTGCTCAATGATGGAAATATATCATGTATAAGAAGATCATTGTAATTTCTTAAAATCGGAAATTAAAAGTGTAAGAAATCACCTAAGTACTCTTGCTTTATAAAAAATAAAAAAAATTTACTAATACAGATTTTTATAATGATAACCTACATAAAAGAAAATAGAGTATATTAAGAATTTTGTGATGGTAAGCCATAAAAATCTGTTGGTTAGCCCGTTCATGCCAAGAAGGCTTTAAGGGTGGTCCCGATGGTGTTCCTTCAAGATCTTAATCTACTTATTTCTCTTTTATATAGTAAATCTTTGCATAAAATTCTGTCTCAATGAATTCTTTATTCAAACCTGAAACATCTACTATCAACACACCTTTAGAAACTGAAAATGTAAACCAAGAAGTTTATAGCATAATAAACATAGAAAGAAATTTATAAGATTGGACAATTCCTAATGTACCTAAAAATCAAATATATAAACAATAAACTTTTTCCTCAAAATTATCATTTCTTACAAATTATACAATTAAAACAGTAGAAAAAAATATTAGCTTAAATAATGACTATGAATCATTATAATTATTAACAAAAGAAGCCATTAAACATCATAAGGAGCAAAAATATTCATTTATACATATTGGATTGGTACAAGTGGCTATAAAATCACTTACTAGAAATGAACCAAATGCTTTGGTATTACTCTGTTTAAGAGATGGAAGACATTATAATTTCCATGATTCATTACTTGACATGGTTGAATCTAGCTTATTTCAAGGTTCAGTATATTTTAATTATTATCCTAATTATTCACTTTCATTATACGATACTAATATTCTACATGCCTTAACATTAAATATTAAAACAAATGGCTATCATATGATGAAAGGATCACATCCTTTAACTGTAGTATATAGGATCCATTATAAATTAATGAAAACAACATTAGAGCCACAAGCTCTTATTACTAGCCTAAAAAGCTACACATTATTATTGCAATCTAGTACACCAAATTTTAGCTTACAAATTTCTAAACAGATTCATTGGAATCAGATTACTCTTCCTAATGAATGGCAATTAGAAAATATTATTCCATCACCAAAAGTAGAAAATAATTCTGTAAATGATTTAGAATATATAGATCAAAATCAGGACGGAATAGTCCAAATTGCCTTTCAACCTTTTAAAAAATCATTTTCTCAATATTCTTCTCAAACACCATCCAGCTATAATACACCACGATCTACAATCAGTAGGAATAGGTCATAAAACTTTGATAATATATCTGCAATCACTTCAATCTCTAGAAATAGATCACAAAATTTTGATTCCAGATCTCAAAATCTAGATTCTCAAGTCCGGGGAGTTATTCCTGGAAATATTATTAATATATCAATATATTCAGTCAATCACCCTGATTTAGCATCCTCCTCTAATCCCCATCAGAATAAAGAACCTTTTTCTCTAACATATTCACAAGTGGCTGGAGATGATGCCCAAATATTTACCCCGAGTAAAGAAGAATTTAAAATTAATAAAGAATATCTTAAACAAGATTATATGAAAGAAGAAAATAAACAGAAAAAATTTACATTTTTCTCTACTTTCTCAAAATTAGAAAGAGATTATATCCAAATAAAATATTATGAATATTTAGGAAGTATACATATTAATATACCTTTTTTCACATGGTTTGAAATATATAAATCAAATCAGTTATCTACTATAAATAGGACTACTAATCAATGAGTTAGAGTAGAAAATAATCAAATTATTTATGAAGAATATCCTCCTTTCGAAGCTATTAAGTATAATCAAAGAAATACACAAATATTAGCATCACCAATTAAAAGGTTAACTTCTCCATAAACTAAAAATACTAATAATATAATTCAACAAAATAATTATACTAATTTATATTTAAAAACCATGAGTAAAAAATTAGAAAGAATTGAAAATTTAATATCCCATATTAAAACTCATGTTAAAGAGGTCAGAGAAATTCCTTTATTTATTCCCCATAAAATACCTACTCATTTAAAATCCAGTTTTTCTAAGGCCAAAGAAGATTTGCTAAAACAAATATCTAGCAAATTAGAAAAATTAAATATTGATAATAATGCATCCACTTAAAGACAATCTCATATTAATATATTAAGTAAAACAGATTCACCTGAATTATCTGACTTTGAAATTAATAATATTGAAAATCAATTTAAAGAATTACAAATAAACAAAATTAAAGGAAATCATGCTAGGGATTTTTATCCTAGGGAATCTGCAAGGCATACTTCCATTACTCGTAATTGGAATCCAAAGCCAACCCCTCCGGATATACAATTCGAGGAAAGAGAACATATAGTAAAATCTACTTTTGCTCCAGATGCATTATATGAATGGAATATAGATGAATTATCTGAGTATGAAATATTAAATCATTTTCGAGAAATGATTATAGTAGCAAGTGTTTATAAAGCCAGTAGGCATTCAGATCATCAAGTAGCACATGTTCTTGTTACAGGTTTTACTGGCCAATTAAAAGGCTGGTGGGATCATTATCTTACACAAGACCAAAGAATAGTAATATTAAGTACTTATAAACATGATGAAAATATGCAAGAAATTAAGACAAAAAATGGTCAATCTATAGAAGATGCTGTTAATACTCTAATATTTATATTAACAAAACATTTTGTAGGTGATCCTTTTCAATTTAAAGAAAGAACTAGTGATTTATTGATCAATTTAAGATGTCCTCAATTATCCGATTTTAGATAGTATAAAGATGTCTTTTTAACTTAAGTTATGATCAAAGATGACTGCCAACAATCATATTGGAAGGAAAAGTTCATAGCCAAACTTCCATATTACTTCACCCAAAAGGTACGAGAATCTTTAGTAAAATCAGATGGTACTATTAATTTTATTAATCTCACATATGGAGATATAATCTCTTCTATTAATAGAACTAGTATGATTATGTGTAATAACTTGAGATTAAAAAAGCAAATGGAAAAAGAAAAGAAATTTGCTACAAAAGAATTAGGTACCTTTTGCAAAAAGTTTAGTTATTCTCCATTATTAGCTCATTCTACAAGACGTAAAAAGGGAAAAAGAATTTATAAAAATTATCCAACTAAGAAAAGAAAATATAAGAAATCTTACAAAAAGCCAAAAGAAAAACAAGTATATAATAAACCAGTAAAAGGTACAAAAAGGTTTAATAAAAAGAAAAAAAAAGTTGTCTGTTATAAATGTGGAAATGTTGGACATTATGCATCAAATTGTAAGGTTAAAAAAGAAATTAACGAATTAGATATACCTGAAGAAGTAAAAGAAAAATTACTAAATATTTTTATACAATCAAGTGAGGAAGATGAAATCTCTTCAGAAGAAGATGAAATTTATCAATTAAAAGAATCAAGTTTATCAGAACAATCTTCTGATAACGAGTCAGAAGAAGATAAGATTCATGTTTGTAATTGTCTAGATAAAAATGATTGTATCTGTAACCAAAGTATTAATATATTATCATCACATGAAAATATTATATTAGAATTAATAAATAAAATTAATAATCAACAGGAAAGGAAAGAATATTTAGAAAAATTGAAAGATACTTTTACCAACTCCAAAACTTATGAACCTAATTCAAACCCCTCATCATATGATTTTCTAGAAATAGTAAATAAATTCCAGTCAGATAAACAAAATGTTACTTTAAAAGACTTACAGCAAGAAATTAATTAAATAAAGAAAGAAATTTGAAATTTGAAAGCTTCCAATACTAAACTTGAAGTTTCTAATGAAAAATTATTACAAGAAATAATACTATTAAAAATAGATAAAAATAATGACACTCCTAAAAAAGAACAAGGAGAAGGCTTAACAAAAATTACTAAAGAAGAATCAAATAATTTTATAAATATACTTAATAAGATGAATTTTCAAAAATGGTATACTGAAGTAACTATTTCTATTAATGAAGAATTCACTTTTTCTGCAATCGTTTTATTAAATATAGGTGCAAATCTAAACTGCATACAAGAAGGAATAATACCCTCTAAATATTTTGAAAAAACAAAAGAAACATTATTTCAAGCTAATGGAGCAAAATTAAACATAAATTATAAATTATCAAATGCACATATATGTAATGATGGAATTTGTTTTAAAACAACATTTATTCTAGTAAAAAATATCAACACCAAAGTAATATTAAGAAACCTATTTCTTGCTCTACTTTACCCTTTTTCTGTAACAGAAGAAGGAATTTCCACTAAGGTATTAGGAAAATAAATTCAATTTAAATTTTTATTCCCTCCAGTCTCAAGATAAATTAATTCCTTAAAAGAAACCTCATTAATCAAAAAAATTAATTTTTTAACAAAAGCTAAGATCAAAAGAAAAGAAAAACACATAAATTTCTTAAAACAAGAATTAAAATATAAAAGAATTGAAGAACAATTAAAAGATCATTTATTAATTCAAAAAATTAATAATTTTAAAAATATAATTGAAAAAGAAGTATGTTCTAATTTACTTAATGCTTTTTGGAGTAGAAAACAACATATAGTTAAATTACCTTATGAAAAAGAATTTTCTGAAAAAAATATTCCTACTAAAGCTAGACCCATTCAAATGAATAAGGAATTATTAGAATTTTGTAAATAAGAAATTAATGATTTATTATCTAAAGGACTCATTAGAAAGAGCAAATCACCATGGATTTGTGCTGCTTTTTATGTACAAAAACAAGCAGAATTAGAAAGAAGTGTTCCTAGATTAGTTATAAATTATAAGCCATTAAATAAAGTTTTACAATGGATTAGATACCATATTCCTAATAAAAAGATTTATTATCTCGACTTTATGATGCCACTATATTTTCAAAATTTGATATGAAAAGCGGATTTTGGCAAATCTAGATTGTTGAAAAAGATAGATATAAAATTACATTTACAATCCCATTTGGATATTATACAGTCCCATTTGGACATTATGAATGAAATGTTATGCCTTTTTGATTAAAAAATGCTCCTAATGAATTTTAAAATATTATGAATGAAATATTTACGCCTTTTATTCATTTTTCTATAGTCTATATAGATGATATACTAATATTCTCTTCATCAATTGAACAACATTGGAAACATTTAAGTACTTTTGTCCAAATTATTAAACAAAATAGATTAATAGTTTCATCATTCAAAGTTAAATTATTCTAAAACAAGATTAGATTCCTTGGACATGATATTTATCAAGGAACCATTACTCTAATAAGTAGGGTGATTACGCCCAAAGAATAACGCGGTAGTTGTAGCACAGCTTTGGAGTGTCGATTCCACAGGGAGACAAATTAAAAGAATAGCAGAAGGAACAAAGAAATTAAATGAAAATATTAAATGATTAATAGAGAACAAAGATTAATTTTAAATGCAAATTAAAATGAATTAAAATGATCAACGGAAAAAGTACTCAAATTTGACGAACAGTAGAGTTTCAGGAATCCCGTGCACAAATCTGGTATTTTAATTATTTTTAATTCATTGGATAATTCAATTAGGAATTCAATTCCCCAAATTTTCAATTGGAAGGTATAGATTTATAAACCAAAATTAAATCAAATGTAACCCTTTAAAAAATCATTCACTACTTTTAAAATACTTAAATTACTATCCCTATTGAGAAAATCTAACAACGACAATATACTCAGGGAGCGATATTGCAGCAAAGAACTAAATCAATATAGATAAATAATTGATCCAAACATAATCAAAGAACCAATCCATTTAATAGAAAAAGCATGATTGAATCCATAAATAGAATAAATTCTATGATTATTCGGAGAATAAAACATCAACGATGAATTGAGAATGATAAAACAAAAGAGTTTTAGTAATTGAAGATCAAATACATAAATTAAAAATACCATCTAATTTGCAAGTTCATCCCTAACCCTACTTGAGAATTTAGTTACCCATAAATATACTAGACAACAAAAATCGCCAGAGAAAACTGAAGCGAACGATGGCCATGGAAGTGATTTTCTCCTCTTTTCAGATCTGCCTCTTGTGCCTCCTCCCCCTTTCTATTTCGTGCTAATGATATGCTTATATAGGGTAGAAAAGAAACCCTAATGTCCTCTTAATTTCCGCATAAAAAAATCGCCTAAATTTTATGACTCATCTTAGCAGCCATGTATATGCTTCAGGAGTTCAAATTTGGAAATCCTTATTACAGACAAATTTATAGCCCTTTACGATAGCTTTCTAAAGCATCAAGAATCACATCAATTTGATATGTGAGTAAAAAGTTATAATCAAAAGACTAAAATATCTCTAGATTGTCTCCTAGCGAATTTCGGACTTGGACTTCTTGTGGTTTCTTTTTGTGATTTCTTTTTCTTTTTCTTTTCTTCCAAATTGCTCTCAAACCCCATGAAAGTCCTCCTTTAAATTTGACTGGGCTTGACTTGCTCTTTTATAAATTCTGAAATTAAACATAAAAAAAATGCTTAGGAGTATCTCAATGTAAATAAAAACTCAATTCAAGAATAAAAATTAATTCCTATGATTTCTATTCACATTTTAGCATTTTAATCTAATAATAGGGCATTTAGAATGCACTTTCGCACACTCATCATAGGGCTATAGAATTTGCTAATAAATTCCCTGATGAAATAAAGGATAAGCAACAACTACAAAGATTTTTAGGAAGTCTAAATTATGTTGCTGATTTTTATCAAGTAGTAAGACCATTATGTAAGCCATTATTCAAAAGACTAAAAAAGAATCCACCTCCATAGACAGAGGAAGATACAAATATTATAAAACAAATAAAGGCTCATGTTAAGAAATTATCATGTTTAGGATTACCATCTCCTAATGCTTTTAAAATAATTGAAACAGATGCCTCCGATCTTTGTTATGGAGGAATTTTGAAACAAAAATTATTAGGTGAAAAAGAACAAATTATTCGATTCCATTCAGGATGCTGGAATCCTACCAAAAGAATTATAGTACTATTAAAAAAGAAATTTTAGCTATTGTATTATGCATTTCTAAATTTCAAGATGATCTTTTAAATCAAAAGTTTTTACTTAGAATTGATTGTAAATCAGTCAATGAAGTTTTGATTAAAAATGTTAAAAACTTGGCTGCTAAATAAATATTTGCAAGATGATAAGCTATTTTAAGTATTTTTTTTATTTTGATATTGAGCATATTAAAGGAGATTCTAATTCTCTTCCTGATTTTCTATCCTGAGAATTCTTACAGGGAAAATCATGTCTTTCTCAAAGTCCAGAGTGAAATCCAAATCGTCCTATGCCAAACCACATTCTCCTCCTTACTCTTCACCCTATCTTTCTATTACACCAAAACCCTATACAGTATTAGGGACATTACCACAAAACATTAGGTCATCCTATAATCCATTTTCACCATTATCCTCTCTAAAATTATGTACATACTCAAAAGTTGTTTCTTCTTCTGGCTCTACTCTTTTCCAAATTATCAATGCTCCACCATTACCTCAGCATTCTGCAACACCAATTATCTTCAAAATCCATTAGCAACCAGTCTTCCCAATTAAATCAGAATTACAACATTTATCTGAACCTCAAAAATTTCTTGACGCTTTTCTATTACCAGATTGGCATTATGTTCCTCAAAATATTACTAAGACTCAGAATTTTAATGAATTTATTCTAGTAGACACAGATTCTATTATTATTTCTGAAATTTCCTGTTCTCTACAATCTCAACCTTTTCCACCTGCAACTCCGATTATTGCATTCCAAAAAATTACTATTAAACAGGTTCTTACTCTAGAGCAATGAGGAAAAAGCCCATATCTGACAAGAAGATTTTCTTAACCATATGATCCTCCTTACTTCGATTATTATGATTATCAGCAAGTATGAAACAAAACAAGAATTTGCGCCATTCCTGGTTTCTCCATTTTGACAAATTACAGGAAATTAAAACTCTGTCACGATGGTTTCTATTATGGTGGGATCAGTTTAGATCAGAATCTCTCATTCTCCCTCCACCTCTCCAGGAGAGTCTTCAGGCTTTTACATTACAAAACAATTATCCACCTTCATTATCACACTGTCCACTACTTCTCATTTTCTTTCTTAAAACTAAATTAAATTGGATTATGAAATGAAAATATGTCATTAAACCTCATCCTTCTCTCAAAAACATTATGTTCTTGGCCCATCAAGTCTCTGTAAAATGGTGGGAAAAGTACAATTCTGATTATGTTGTAAAAGTGTTCTAAAAAATTACCAAGGCTCCTGAGGTTATAGTTTAGAAAGCAGATGCGAAACTCAATTAGCAACAATTACCAATAATAAGGATTTGAAAAAATTAAATGATGCAATGTCACAAGTCTCAGACAATGATGAAGAAGAAGACCATCAAGTCAGATTATCTCCAACACAACAGACAACATCATCGCCATTACAACAGGCCTCTCATTCACATGAAAACTCACCATTTTATTCATCGCAGATGATAGATTCTCAAGATCTATTTGAATTGGAACTGACAAATTATGACCCTCAGATTATGTAATTCCAAAAGATTATTGTCTTTTTGTTCAAGATACCCGTGGGTCAAGAATCGTCCAGCTGTTTATTTACTGTTTAGCCGCCCACGTTTAATAAATGTAGCCGCCTATTTACTGTGTATGAGTTATTGGAGTCACTGTACATGTCAGTAATATTATTGTAAGTTACTGTTTTGGTACTTATAAATAGGCAGTTTGTAAGTAAGGAAAGGCATTCAGAAATTCCTATCTGAAGCCATTTCCAGTCTTTTTTCTCTCATCACTCTAAAAAACTCCTTTGTAAACTTCTTTTCATGTCTCATGCCTTTTAATCGTTTGAGAATTAATCTCCTTGTAAGTATTATATTTTTAATGAATTTGATTTTATCGTATATTGTTCTTTACTTTTATTTATGCATTAAAGACGGTTGTACCGCCTGCCCTTATTTTCTGCATGTCATGCATTTGTTTATTATATATTCTATAATATAATAATTATATATTATATTATATATATATATCCTAGTATACATATATTAATAGTTATTCTAATATAATATAGTACATATTAATAATTATACTAATATTATATCACTATATATTATAATATACTATAATATATCACTATTATATAAATTATAATATACAACAATATATTATTATTATAGTACTATAATGATAATATATTATATTATATATATAATTTATATTATATATATAGTATATTAAAATTGAAAAACTAATCGACACTCTTAAGCACGGCTATGGAGTTTGTAAGACGCGCGACGGTCAAGGGCTAGTGCAAAGCCAACTGGGGCTCGTCGACGGTTTGTGTTTTAAGAAGAGAAACCCATGTGTTCTTATTTTCATTTTACTCCCATGTGATCCTGCTGATGAATCTCTGTATAGATTGCTGAGGTGTCATGCAATTATTTGAGGGCGTTTAACAAGATCAGTTCTTCCGTTCTAAAGAATTTCTATTTGGCTTATGTGACAAGCCAAGCATCCACGTAAACAAGCTTCCCGAGGAAGCCATATAAACGGAGCACATTGCCGAAAATCCTGGCTTTACAGCACCGTCTTATTTTTTAAAAATAAAAAATAAAATAAAATAAAAACCCTCGTTCCCATTTCGTAATGGAATCCCATCATTTTATTCTCTCAAAATTATTATTAATGTAATTATAAATATATTTTTAGTAATAAAAAATATATTACTAAAAAAAAATATCAGTAAAAAATAAGTATAACAATATAACCATATTTAAAAAATAAGTAAAAAATATATACAAACTTATTAATAATCACTTCTTTAACTATTAAAAAAGTAATAAAAAAAAGAATAAAATATCAGTCAAAATAAGGGAGCAAATGATGGAGTCATTTATCCCTAAAATGACCTTTTATGGTATCTATCATTTGAAAAGAAATTATATTTGTAGTCATAGAGTACACGAGTGTCATGCATTAATTTCATTTGAACAAGTAAGGAAATATGAGACCCACATGAAAAAATTAATTTTTTTAATAGTAAACTCTATTATTTTTCAAAAAGAATGCGTGACACATACACAACCTATGATTGTATCTAACAAGCGAGCTGAAGATGTGTTATTACTGTTATTGTTAGTAATTTGATCTCGCATGGACCTCATTCATCTAGTAATTTGATGACAACTTCAAAAAGTTCTTTTTAAACATAAACGGCCTTAGAATTTGCAAATCTTGTTTAGGCCAAACCTTGTAGTTGAGCAATATGCGCAAAAGCAAGTGAACCCAGAGTTCCAATTGTCTCCCTGTTTAAAGGCAGCTATGATGTTCACATTCGGCATTTACTTGCCAAAAAGAATGGCCGCAACACGCATTTTTCGGTCAAAGGGACTGTTTAGGACTTGCATTGACATATAAACATGTCAATGTTGTTATCTCAGAAATTCCTTAGGTTAACTACAAAAGTAGTTCTCCGTTTTATCAAAAACAGAATTGGAGTTGGATCGGGGTCTAATGAAGTTGGAGTCGGAGTTTGAATTTGAACTCCGTTAAAGTCGAAGTTAGAGTCGGATTTCCTAGATATTGACTCCGACTAAGTCGGTTCTCAGCCCTAGTACAAACCAGGAGACTGAAGAGAAGAAAAAAAAAATCTAAAATCATCAATGAGGTCATCACTAACAATCATAATCAGAAAAAATGACATTTGAATAATTAGAGAATCCTCTACCTTATTATATTGGAGCAAAAGTCCATCCATAAAGCTCCAATATCTATTAATTTCAACAATAATCAAAATCAACCAATAATCAAGTTTGTAAACTGGCATATTTCTTTCAACTTTAATTGCATTAAGCACCTGTGAATATACCAAGTTCACTGAACTATCATTATGCATGCCTATTACTGATGGTCAAACTAAAAAGTAGTCAATCAGGTATAAGACACCCATAAAAGAAATCATATCACAATATATCATCATCAACAAATCTGACTAGTTTCCATGACAAACTCTCTGATGGCCTAATTTGCTACACTAAATCAAATAGTTGAAAAAATTATGCTAAAAAATATACAACAGAAAAAAATAAAAATAGAAAACGAAATTCTCAAACTAGAAGATAACATTTTTCAAATCCTCAATTCATCTCTTCGCCCCAAATGATTTTGTTCTCATACAGAAGCCTCGATCCTGGGCTCGAATGAGAAGGCAGACATGAACTCTATGGCTTCACCATTCATATAACATTTGGGCAACTCGATCCATTCATTGGTCACCAGATCACAAAGAACATAACTAAACAGCTCAACAGAGTTTAAGCATATCAAGATCTGGTGACCAGCCCCAACACAGTTTATATCAACCTTCTTGCCAAACCATTCATGCGACATTGCAGGAGGCATTGCTGCAATCTGGTTCCAAGCACACAAATCCTCGTCATACCTCCACACCCTTAGGCTTGCGCTTTCAAGGAATTCTGACAGCATAACAACTAGCATCTCGCCTTCACATTCAACCATATCAATGGAATACTCGGAATAAACGGGCAATAACCTGGGAAACTCAGAGAAGCACTTGAGGCTCAGATTGCAGGAGACAACCTTCCCAGAGGAGTTAAGGAAATAGACAATCTCCTCTCCATCTTTACAAGTAATAACTGATGAGTATTGCTTAGATGGGCTTCGCTGCATGTTAGTCGCCACTACATTTCCAGCCTTGTTTAGATAATACACAGCACTGTCATCACTTGATTCAAATCCCAGAGAATCATCGATCTTTCCATGTAATGCAATATCCCCCTCCCAGCAACCAGTGCTCGAGTCGTAGACTATGCATGAGAGTTTTGGAAGTTCGCCACAAACTAACACAAGCTTGTAAGAGCCTTGGTATTTTGAAGCTGTATTCATCACAATGGCGTGAAGATTTTGATTTCGTTGGGTTGGACCCAGTGGAGGGAGTTCTCTGCAGGATCCTGTCACAAGATTGCATATAATGAAGTTGCCAGTTAAATTACGAAAACAAATCAAGCCACCAGAGGCTGCAACAGGCATGGAGTTTTGGTTTGAGTCTTTCTGGAGGAGAGCTGGATGATTAAGCTTCTTCCAAGTTCTATCAGAAGAGTCGAATACAATTGATTGGTTGACATGGGGATTGACCACGTAAAACCATGGATCCCTGGAAGGAATGTGAGAGCAGGCAAGCTTAAAACTTGCAGAAGCCGCAACGGATTTCCATCTTTTGCACACTGAATTAAGACCAAAAAACGTTGATGTTGGAAGCCGTGAAAGGACCCTTTCTAGAATGTCTTGATTGAGATCGTCCATAGAGAAGCTTAAGATAGCATCTTCTTCTTGTGGCTTCCTCTTCCCAGTAGTTCTTAAAGGCTTGCAATCATCATGCTCCATTGAATGTAAATTTGTGGAGGATAACTACATTTATTAAAAAAATAAAAAAATGATGGTGTCATAGTGGCTCTTGATGGAGTCATATTGCCAAAAGAAAGCCGTTGAATGAAATCAACTAAATATCAGGAGAATGCGACAATCCATGCTTAAACACATGCATCTAAAAGTCACTTGAAGAAAATCAATAAGACTTTCTCTTGGCTACAATTTTCACCTATTCCTCTCCTTTTTTTCCAAAAAAAAACTTTTCTCTGATACCATTGAGTAAATAAGATAATTGGCATATTACCACGCGGGGAGAATAGGGAAGATAAGAAGAAGAAATAATGACAATCAAGTGACAAATGCCCCAAGAAATTAGCTTTGGAAGTTGTCAATTCATACGATTTTTCAGTTCTAAGAGAACAATGCACAGATGGAAGGAGCAAAACAGGAAATAGGGCTTAACGTCAGAAGAAAGGTCAATTTTTTCAAATATAAATTAAAAGAATCGGATAAAAGGGGAAAATTTTAGGGCGCTAGGGGTTGTAAGGTTTATAGGAAAGGACTTAGAAAAGCACTAAAAAGAAGGAAAAGAAATAAATTTTAACATAAAGAGGTGGTTTGAGCTTGGTTTCCTGGGAAAATAGGCATGCATTTTTCGCACAGAAAAGCACTAAAAAGTCATCAAAATGCATAGCTATTTTTGCAGGAAACCAAGCACAAACTACAGCTAAAAAAAGATCGATGGATCCATTCTATAGTCTTATTCATTCCAGTTCAAGGAATAAAACCATAAAAGAAAACATGGAAATCATAAAACATAAACTGAATGAAGAAAACAAAAAGATGAGAGATCAATGGAGAGGAAAAAAGTTTACCTGCTACTGCAGCTGCCGAGTGAACGGAAAAAAAACAAGTGAGGGGGAGAATGGATAGAGTTTGGTGGGTCTTTGGCCTTTTTAAGGTGGGAGTCGAGTGAGGAGGGACATCACTGTCCAACCAAAAAGAAAAAGAGAAAAAAAGAAAAGAAAAAACAAACACCCAAAAGGAAAAGCCAACCCAAGGAGAGAGCGAGCGAGAGAGGTAGGAGCTAGGAAGTTTCCTGGGAAGCGCTTTTTTGTCGTTGGGGTTTGAGACTTTGAGCACCACACAAAGACTACACAGAGCACACGAGAGGAGAGGGACCGCAAAAGGGTTATATTTTATGTAAAAAATATGGAGTGGTCGTTGACTCTGCGCACCTCAACTCTGGCTTTGGCTTTGGATTCGGGGTTCCAAAAAGTTGCTGCATGTTGGTTACTTTAACAAATCTCAACGTGAAAGAAAGAGAAAGAGCAATGGGGGGTCTCTCTCTTTTCTTTTCTTTTGTTATTCCAAGGTGCAATGGTCTCGTCTTTGACATGTAAACACCAACATGTCAAAGCAAAAAGCTACCCTTCTTCTGCTGCTTTTTCCTCGTTTAGGAATCTTTCTCTCTTGTGGTCCTTTGTATTTGTATGCAAGTCAACTTTCCGGCTGCCCGACTCCTAAGCCAACCATTTACAGCGGCCTATTGGTTGGATAAAAATATCTTGATATTTTGTATGGGTTGATAAGTGAAGTCTTCAAAAGGAAAAGGGTTACTAGAGGCTCAATGTCGATAGAGTGGGTTGTAGCGGACGTCGGATTCGGAAATATGATGCAATGTTATGATTCTAAGAGTTAAAAACTTAATTAAATTAGTATCCTCTAATCCTAGGTCCTTTGTTGGCAATGGTTGAGCTTTTTACACACTCAAGTTCTGAAACTTTTGAGCTGCAGTTCGTTCCCATTTGAATAAGTCCTGGAGTATCTACCTTTGGGAAACAAAATTCTTATACCTTTTATGGTATTTGCATGCTATTTTTTGAAGGAGCAAAGGTATTTTGCTTCTCTTCATGGCTTCCATTAGTTTCGGCATGATCTCTTTCTTGATGTAAGGTTCAAATTGAAGGAGTCTCTTTGTGTAGTGGTGCACAATTCGTTCGCATATGTTTAGTGCTCGTTCAACGGTAATAAAATAAGCAACATCAAGAGGGAAGCTTGATTGTGATTAACCGACGAAACTAATACTTGAGAATTTGGAACTTTTGGAGACATTTTACGACTGGAATTGGACAATTTTGAGATTTTTCTTTTTGCTTTTGATAATTTGGTTGAATGTTTTATAAGTATAGTCATGACACAAACCATAGGATTAAGGTAATCAACTCATGTTTTCGACCTATTTGGATTTAAAGTTGATCTCAACTCATCTCATTTTATCTAATCCAAACATTATAATTTTTTTAAATTTTCATACAAAATGTAATAAACAATTTAATTTTTTAAAATTTTAAAACAATAATAATATTAAAAATATTTTAATAATATTTTATTCAACTTTTAACTTTTATCTTAATTTATCTAATCTCAATTTACTATCCAAATGTAGCTTAATCTCTTCATGGATACTTCTAAGGGTGGAAAATTAAGAGTGGTGCTACCCACATGGACGGGAATGAATGTAAACAAGGAGAAAGCAAAAAAACACTTGGTTGAAAGTCAAACCCAGAACCAATATCTTAATAAAATCAAATCAAGCATTTTAGCCACCGCACACACTTCTATTGACTGTAACATCCTCAGGCTGGAGGAGTTGCATGCATACTTAATACTCAATTTTAGAACTGCTAGAAGATTGCAAAAGTGAAATAAAAAAGGTTGTCAAAAATCTTGTTCTTCATACACCATGACTCTCCAATTATTAGGCTGCAATATAATATAATATAATATATATATATATATATATATATATAATAGTTGTAATGTCTGCCTCTCTCACTGACTTCCAATATTTGGGCTTCGTTCCAATGTTTCAATATTTGCAACTTCTATAATATGAAACCACGCGAGTATGATCCTAAATGGTGCAAGTAGAGTCTACTTATCTTTGTGTGCGTTTATGTAGTTCAGCAACATAATGCACAAAAGAGCATGCAATCTTTAACATGATCTCAAAAAATTATTAGCTAGTCTCGAAGTGTAGACCGTCGTGGTATGCCCAACCTATCACAACATGTCATAACATAAAAATTGATTATATAAGTATTAATTTTTCACTACAAACTATTATGATGGGAGTATGTTCAGTGTTCCAAAATTGCTTATATAAGTATTAAAATTGTTCCAATAATAATATGACAAGAGGTAGACATTACATCTATCTTGATTCATTCAGAGGCTCTTGTTGTTTTCACTGGCTTAACTATTAGAAGAATCATCCACTGGGTACAATCGAGGTTGCTTCTATGTTTCACATGGGGTTATCGTAGACGTTGTAGATAATTGTCTTAACAGTTGGCGCCATTATGGGATCTTGAAGCCTTTCCTGCACAAAGTAATTTGTTGTTAGGACTAGACTCAGATGCCTGCAACCACATGTTTACATATGCTTTGCGATCAAGTTAGGCGCAATGGACGAACAAATGGGTAACGGGGCAAAATTCGCTGAGATATAGGAAAAGCTGTAGAGGATGACTTAGAAAGAGAACAAATAAACGTAGGGCTTGGAATGAAGGGATGCCAATTTTGATGGAGGTGGGGATTTGGGATGCAATCGACAACGGGACGAAGAGTCCTAGAGTGAAAGGGGACTAAGTCATAACGAGCAAGATAGAAAAAGAAGAATACACAACAACCTGAGGGACCTGATAAAGAAATACAAAAAGATGGCTTTGCTGGTGGGAACACTTTTCTCGGTGGACAACCTCCTTAGCAAAACAAATCTTTCTTACAACAAGAAGATAATGATGGTCACTCTTCCCTTGAAACTTAAGGTCCCGCAAATGGACCTCTACTACGTGTCTAATGATTCAATGGAGCACCTGGAGACTTTTAAGGCCCATTTGACTCTCCATTGGTTTTCAAGAGTAGCGTGCTATGCCTCCCTCTAACTTTTAAAGACACAACTGGGGGTGGTTTGGGAGTCTACGAAATGAGTCAATCACAAGTTTTGATGAGCTTGGTTGGTAGTTCCTCGCATAATTCATGGCTAGCAGGAGGAGGAGGTAATCGGCCACTTACCTTCTCATCATAAAGTAGCAGGAAGATGAAACCTTGAAGGAATGCATGGTCCGATTCAACATGAAACATTTAACAACAAACGACCATGATGAGAAGATAACACTAGTAGCCCTTCTGAGCAACATATGACCCAAGAGTCCCTTCATGTTAGACTAAGCACAAAAACTCCGGCTAGTTAGTGAGAATTTATGGATCTAGTGGATAACTTTGTCAATGTTGAGGATATGCTAAGAGCGTTAACCAATTATTGAAAGGTAGAGGTGGATGATGCAAAGAAAAGGGGGAGAAAGGTGATCGGATGAAAAAAGGAGGAAAGGGGAAGAAATAGAGGGTGAGATGAGCAAATGAGGGAAAAAGGTTCCAACACCTTTGTCCAAAGCTCAAGAATAGTACATCTGAGCATGAGCATGCAAGGTGTGGAGGAACATGAGGCAACACAGGAAAAATGATAAAGGGGCGGGTGTGCAAAGGTCTTAATGCTATTGCGCTTACCATAAGATGCAAAGTCATAACATTGAGAATTGCTACACTCTCATGAACTAAATAGATGAGATGTAAAGGAATGGGGAGTTGGAGCGCTTCATCGCCACCAAGCCTTGCCAGAGAGGAGATTGGCGAAAAGTGAAGAAAAAGGTTGCCAAGAGCTTAGAGGAGAAGCGAGAGCTCGCGAGAGCTCGAGGAGAGAGAAGAACGCAAGGAAAGGGTGTATCCCTACCATAGTTCAGCTAGGCAACTGGATTATAATGTGTGGGTTTACTAAGGGTAGAACCTCCTCATCCGCAAGGAAAGCACTTGTCTAGCGAGGTATGAAAAGGTCTTCGCAGTTGAGTGTCCCTTGAAGCTAGTGAGAATGGAGGGAATACCCATATCCTTTTGAGATGTTGATTGCAAGGGTGTGTTATACCCCCTATGACAAAGTTTTGGAAGTCATACTACTTGTTACCAACTACTCAACTTGCATGATCTTAATACAAAATGAATGTCCTATATTGGGATGCCTTCAAGAGGATGAGAATTGAGGAAGATGCCAGCACTTACATCGTTGAAGGGGTTCTCAGGCGAGACAGTGCAACCTATATGTGCCATTACCTACAACACCACTGTAATGGCTAATGTTTTTAATTGAAAGAAGCATCTCTTCATATAAAACTATTATTGGATGCACAATGTTGAACAAGATGAAGGCGGTCATGTTAACGTACCATTTGAAGATGAAACTCCAGATTGAAGTTGGAGTAGGGGAAGTTTAGGGTGAACAAGTACTATCGCGAGAATGCTACATTCAAAAGTTAAAGAGTGAAGGAAGAGAGATTTGCACTGCCAATGTTGGAGGGGCCTGTGAAGTCCTATTCCACTGCTGCTAGAGCTCATTAATCGGTAGATCGAGGTACGAGATGAGAATGAGCAGAAACAGGGCAAAGTAGTTGAGCCTTTAGAGTTGCTCACCTTGTACCCCTGGTGACCAGGAGCAACCATGACAATAGGAATAGACATGAACATGAGCCTTATAGAACAATTGACACAATTTTTGGTCGAGCATAGAGACATTATTACATGGAGCCACGAAGACATGCCTGGGATAGACCTAGAGGTAATGGAACATAGCTTCCATGTTGAGCTTGCAACGAAGAAGGCAAGTAGAAACAAAGAGACTTCAACGCTGAAAAGTATGTGGCGATAGTAGCAGAAGTAGAAAGCCTACTCAAAGTTGGGTTCATGAGGGAGTCCCACTATCGCGAGTGGCTAGTGAACGTGGGTTTGATGATGGGGTACAAGATACTAAGTTTCATGGATGCATACTCAAGATACAGCCAAATTAAGCTTTGCAAGAATAACCAAGAAAAGACATCATCACTAATAGGGAACTCTATTGTTACTCGGTGATGTCATTCAACCTTAAGAACACAAGCTGCAACATACTAGTGGTTAGTGAACGTTATGTTTAAGAAACAAATCGTACAATATGGAAGTGTATGTGGATAACTTGCTTGTCAAGAGCAAGGAGAGCGTCCAACATTTAGCAAACTCGAAAGAGGCATTCACCATATTAAGGTGGTACAAAATGAAGTTCAATTCAACGAAGTGCATGTTCGTTATAGAGTTGAGGAAATTTCTAGGTCTCTGGGTGTCAAAGAAGGGAGACAAGGCCAACGCAGAGAAGATCCAAGCAAATCTGAATGATGTGCAGAGAAGAAAAGAAACCTTGAATAGGTTTGTGTTGAAGTTGACCAACAAGTACCTTCCATTATTTAGGTATTGCGAAAGAACCAAGAGTGGGATAGCGACCGTGAAGAGGTGTCCAAGCAGTTGAAGAACATTCTACCTTGACATGTCATTTACACTAGACACAATGAGTGCTGCACTAAGGGGAGCGAGTAGGTTGTACCTATGGGTAGAGCTATTAGCCTTCGTGCTAGTAGCAACACACAGATTAAGGCCATACTTCCAGTCACATGCAATAAGGGTGTTAACCAACACATCATTTGAAAAGGCCCTGTATCGACCAAACACATCAAGTAAACTCTTCAATTGGTCAATCAAGCTCTGTGAGTTTGATGAAGGGCATACTGAGAATTATCATGAAGGGTAGATCCTAGCAGACTTTGTCGCTGAATTCTGAAACTTCCCAGAAGAGCTTCCAAAGACATTGAAAGAGAGCCCTTGGCTATTCTATGTTGATTGCTCATCCTGCTATAACCGAGGGGGGGGGGAGTGCAAGTTTCCCTTGTGCAGGAGGATGTCGCGTAATAATTAGGAATAATATTCCTAGATCGTCTCCTCAAAGAAAGTGTGCTTAAAATCAAACTCATACAATGATGAAAGATATTTACAAAGAGAAAATAAAAGTGGTGGTATGTACAATGAATGTAAGATAAAATTACTCAGATGAAGATTTTGAAAGTAGCATAATACAACTAAAATGATAAAATAAAGAGATATGAAAAACGCTTACGGTTTCAAGGAATGACTAAGGTTTCGAGGATTCGTATAATAATTTTGAATATTGTCTCCAATCGATCTACTTCAATTAAACTAGAATAATGATTCCATTTATTGGAAGATTTAGCATTTAAGGTCAAGAAAATTAATCACTAAAGATTAAGCATAAACAATTGATGATTAAAACATTCACAAATCTATTTAAATACCACAGGGATTCTTCAAGCATCCAATGTATCCGAAAATCACAATGGATCAAGAAAAATATATAGTCAAAGTTTCTAATAATAAAATCTTTCAATTGATCAAACTCACAATATAAACTCTATTCTTGATTGGAAATAATATCTACTTCATTAAATTTCACCTTTAACCTTAGTAAAATGCAAGAAAAATAAATGACATAAGTGAAATAAGTAAACTGAAATTAATAAGAGCTGGAGAGGAGGCTACAGGCAGAGGAGGTATGGGAGACCGCGACAGTGGTGTCACTCCACTATGCTGTCTCACTCTCCCTGCCTAAGCTCTCTCAAAAACAAAAGAAAGGTAAGAGAAAACTAAATCGACTGGAAAAAAAAGACTCCACATCAAAGACTCTACTTCCTTCTTTTTATAATTGAGTGTCTTAGCAAAAGTGTTGCAACTCATGCTTCCAGTAGTCAAAAGAAAAGAAAGTGGAACCGCTGCTTTTTATCCGTACGTCCACATTAAAGACCAAAGGATATAACTGTGCATCCATGTGCCCATGTTTCCATGCGAGAAAAAGCGTGCTTACTCTGGATCCCAAACCCGACAAATAGGACAGTTGCATTCGAACAGTTGTTGTGCGTTGAACCAAGACAAGATCTGTAGCCTACATTGCTTCTGTCCAAAAGCAGGAAAATAATTTGCAACATGTGTCTTTTGCCTTTTCATCAGGACGTCTGCTGTTTTGCGTGTGTGTGAGGTTCCCAAAATGCCAGAAAATTAGCTGCCCCATTCGGTTTTTACTTCAACATGCTGCAGGGTTCAAAGTGAATTACATGGTCCAAAGTGCTATGAAAAGCTAAAAAGCTGAAACTCATAAAGGTGTTTTCTTTTGTCTGATTGCTTTTTGGCCAAGCGTCCATGTGCATTTATATATGAGAGAAATAAATTCTCTGTCCACTTCATGTTAAAACATATACATATATTTATATACTAGTAGAAGCAAAACGTCCAAGGGACGTTTTCTGCAATTGCTCCAAATAGAACAGCGTCTTCTGCAATTGCTCCAAATAAAACAGCTATCAATCGTCCTGTATTATCATCTATCTCAACATAGGCTCGACAACTAGAACAAATAAAAGTAGAATTGTCAATTTTAATGATCTATTCATATGAGAAAATTGTTATATCAGAAGTTATAAATCAAAATATGAAGGAAACATATATACCGTGGTTGTGCGATTTTGGAGTTCTTGTAAATAACACAGTTAGTGAAGAATTCATCAATATTAAACCGCTAATCTTATTTTTCAACAAAAACGGTGGCCAGTTTTTTAGATCAGACAAGCACCGCAAGTTTTCAGGTTTTCTGTAGCTGTCAGGCGCCGCAGAACTATGATGTTACATCTTCTTGTCTCTTGTTAAGAGACGCTTCACGAGAGATGTCGTGAAGCAATAGAGGTGCTTAGTCATAATTTTCTCTATAAAAGAAATATTCAGCTCATCTTCATTCGCATCCCATCTTCTTTACTTTTCTGTAATTAGTCTGCATTCTTACTTTGCAATCTCTCTCTGCATTCTTACTCTACAATGGCCCAGCAATCTTCTCGTAACCAATACGTGAGGTATTCTACACCATTTTCACCAGTTGTTTCTGCTTCTGCTGTAGGTTCTATAGTACAATACAATAATAATCTGGCTAATAAGTCAGATGTTGAAGCTATCTACGAGCTTGTAAATCTCGGTACCCATTACTCTTCAGTTATTTATGCATTTTCTTAGCGACTACAATCCAAACCTTATGATTTGGACAAACTCAATGAGAAAATTTCTATCCTTCAGCGACTTCTTCAGGAGTCTCAGATGAAGATAGAAGCAATAAAGCAAGAGAATAGGAAATTAAAATCCTTGCTTAATTCTTCTTTTAGATTGCCTACTCCTTTAGACAGAGATGCTACGCAAATTTTAGAGGAGCAAGATCGTTTGAAGAATGAGGCGAAGAGCCTCAAATTTCTGTAATTTTGTTTCGAGATAATAAAATAATATCTCACAAATATTTATATTGTGTATCTATCTTCTGGTAGATATTCTGTGTGCTCTATTTTATATTTGGTAGCTAAAATCATATTCTGCGCAGATGAGGGTTGCATTCACTTCTACGTTTAAAGTGAAAACTAATAGATCTAAAGGAATAGATATAGATCTGTCAATACACAACAAAAATACATGTTCAACACCAAAAAAAATCAATTTTTTTTTCTCTTTCAAAAAATCAACTCGGAGATGAAAATAAAAGAAAGATGACTTAGAAAATAGAAAAATAAAAATAGAAGGAAGCAGTTTTGATGGTTTTGCTTTGCCTTTTGTGGTTTAGAGGGTGCAAAAGTGGTTTTGTTGTTCTGGTGAATACCTTGAATTGCAGCAAAACTCGTACAGCTTTCCTCCGCTTAGCAAAGGTCACCTGCGTGTTGATCTTGTTCTCGATCCTCAACATGAACATAGATCTAAACGAAACTCGTACAGCTTTCCTCCGCTTAGCAAAGGTCACCTGCGTGTTGATCTTGTTCTCGATCCTCAACATGAACATAGATCTAAACGAATAGATATAGATCTGTCAATACACAACAAAAATACATGTTCAACACCCAAAAAAATCAATTTTTTTAGAAAGTGAAGATGAAAGTCTGAAAGAAAAAAAAACTTGAATCAAAAAGAAAAAAAAACATATGAACACAGATAGAAAAAAAATTTGTTATGTGGATCTGAAAAATAGAAATCAAACGAAAGGAAAAAAGAAACTTGAATAAATTTTTTACAAACAGATCTGAAACGGTGAGAGGGGAAGAAAAGAGAAGCGGAGAGCACGGGGAGAGAGAGAAAAGAAGAAAGAAGAACGGGAGAGAAAAGAAAAACGCAGGGGAAGAGAAAAGAAAGAAAGAAGAAGAAATAATTATCTTTACTGTGCATTTCGAATTTTTTATTATATTTACTGTGCATAATTACTGTGTATTGACGAAAATTTTGACGAATTATTATTTTACTGTGCATAATTACTGTGTAGTCACGGAAATTCGTCGATTTATAGAATTTTTTATTATATTTACTGTGCATAATTACTGTGTATTGACGGAAATTTTCGACGAATTATTATTTTACTGTGCATAATTACTGTGTATTGATGGAAATTTTCGACGAATTATTATTTTACTGTGCATCGTTACTGTGTAGTCACGGAAATTCGTCGATTTATAGATTTTTTTATTATATTTACTGTACATAATTACTGTGTATTGATGAAAATTTTTGACGAATTATTATTTTACTGTGCATCGTTACTGTGTAGTCACGGAAATTCGAAATTTTCAACGATTTATAGAATTTTTTATTATATTTACTGTACATTTTGAATTTTTTATTATTATATTTACTGTGCATTGAATTTTTTATTATATATTTATTGTGCACATTAACGAAATATTATTATATTTACTGTGCATTTGAATTTTTTATTATATATTTACTGTGCACATTAACGAAATAAAAACGAAATGTTACTGTACAAAATAGGATTACGGAAACGGAACGACAATTTAACTGTGATTTACTGTACTTAGCGCATAGGCGCTTATTATAATAGATAGATGTAAAAAGAAGAAGTTGCCATCCATTTCCATTTCTCTTGTCCTTTTTCATTTTTCTTGATCTTCATGGCTTGGTGGTCCCATGTTTCTTTGTCCCTTGTGAAATAAATCAGCGCGTACTTATCTTGATAGTGCCATGTGCTCTTGTTGGTCTTGCCATGAAAAGAATATTCTACTTCTTGGTAGATGAACCAAATTGACCATTTCTCTTTTCTTTATTTCAAGCATGATCCGTTTCCTTGATGTGCTTTCCCATTGAAAGTGCTATGTGCATAAATAAGAGATATATCAGTTTTATTTAAAATAATAAGAAGAAGAAATAATACACTTAAAAAAATAAATTAAAAAAATGAAAGATTAGAATATTAAAAATGTGTTGTGCATGTGAAGAATTATTATCCAATTAAATCGTTGGTTATAAAATAAAGCATAAACCATGATATTAACCAATTTAAATCACAACTGAAATTCATGCTTATTAACCATATTTCTATCTAAAACCAATAATAATGTCATGAAACAATTAAAATACATTGATTTTAGATGTATAAAATGTGCAATATTTCAGCTCAAACAGTGGGGGAGTGCAAGTTTCCCTTGTAACAGCACAGCAAAGCAAGAAAATCAATTATGCAAACTCGCATTAGAGGGGACCAACAACAAGGCAGAGTATGGAGTGATAATGGCAAGACACACCGTGTTGAAAGGCTTGGGAGCAAGTGAGGTCCAAGTGTGTGTAGAATTAATTGATAGTGAATTAGGTAGTAGGGACCTACCTAGCAAAAGTTGAGAAGTTAAGGCAATGCCTAGAATAGGAGCAGGAATGGCGAGATAGGTTCGAATGTTTCAACTTTCAGCAGATACTTTGGGAGAAAAATTGGAGAGCTGACAAACTCACACGCTCTGCATCTATAACGAAGAAGACTTCCACCCATTGGAGAGAACTGCCATGTACCTGAAGAGAACTGCAAAGTATTTCAACAAGTGAGTCAAACATAAGACGTTCAAAGTCAATGACCTTGTACTAAGAGAGGCCAGCATGGCCACAACAAGACTTGAATACAAAAAGCTTGAATCAAGTTGGGAAGGATCGTATGTAGTTATGGCGAGCAACAAGCTAAGGACGTACCTCTTAGAGGACATGGCTAGGAAAAGGCTACCACACTCGTGAAATGTGGAACACTTGAAGAAATATTTTACTTAGATGAGTCATGTTCATGTGTAATTGAGGAATGCATTAATAAAAGGGATTTTCGATGCGCAATGGACCTTTTGTAGCTAGCTGAGTAACAAGCAAGCACTCGAACCTGATAGAAAGGTTCATGTGTAATCTAACACTCATGGAAAGCTTACACGTGTAGTATAACACTAGCGTTGCAAGGTAATGCCTAAAGTTACCCTAATCCTCCCAGCCACATTGGTAGTGAGCCAATACTTGAGTTTAACACTTGTGCCGCAGGGTCATGCCTAAAGTCGCCTAGATCCTCCCAGCTGCATTGGTGGCGAACGAGCACTCAAGTCTAACGCCCAAGGTTACGCCAATCCCCCAGTCATCCAAGCCATATTGGTGGAGAGTGAGCTCTTGAGTCTAGCACTCATACTACCAAGAAGTACCTAAGATGTGATGCCCCCAAATTCTACTTGGGATTTGGCAAATTCTGAAGTTTCGGAACATGCAATACAAAGTTACCTGCTCTCATTCATAACAGATAAAGATGCAATGCACCTATCATGCATCTAACAATATGCAATATTCGTAGCGGATACTTATTTTCTTGAGTAATACTATGCACCAGATATAACATATCACAAATTAACATAAGCATACTTCACAAACATATAATAACTTAAATCCAAATATCTAATCAGAAAAATTTAAAACATAATACAACTATGTGAAATATGTTTAGGTTGAAACATACTAGGGTTAAAATTCTTAATATTTGTTGCAATTCTTTCAAACTCTAACTTTCATGCTAAAATCAATTTATTCAACACAAAAAAATTTCCAATGTTTAAAATCATGTTAAGACCATAAAACATATATTTTACAAAGAGGATAAACTCCTCATGCTAAGAGAATGCTAAAACACCAAATCAAACAACTTTTTGATGCAATTGGACTATTTCCTTTCCAATAAACTCTAAGGACTCCAAAAGTTCATAATCATACTCTTAACATGTTCATAAGTCCATAATATTCTTAAAAAAAAAAATCAAAAAGCCACAAAAATCACAAAACACCATCCAACACAATTGGCTTGCATGCTATCTTCAACATTGAGTACCACATGCTTTGATTTAAAATCAAACCACTAGATCCGAATTTCTCATGAAATAAATCCTCAAGCATTAAAATCATATACTTCATATTCAAGTTCTAAACATGATCTAAATATTAAACCTAAGATCACATATAAAAATACAAGACAAATTCGTGAGCCTCAAGTTTGTGTCCTAAACAAGTACCATGTGTTCTTGATTTATATCACACACTCCAAATCTGAAATATCTAACAACTAAACCTCAAATAACAAATATACATGCTTTGTAATCAAGTCCTAAACATGATCCTGTCATAAAATCCAGAAGCCAGATGGCAAACATTTCATAAAAACCTCAAGCAACCCGAAAGCTTTAATATCTAGCCATATTCGAACATTTGCATGCATAACAATTTATTTCATCAAGATCACAACTATTGGTCTCCAAAAATAACCTCCTAATGTATAGATCAAATTCCTAAGATCAATATATGTGAACATCAAGACTATAGGATTATGCTTCCAAAACAAAAGATCCAAACTTTCTCATAATAGAAATTGTTTTTACACTTCCAGTTCCAGCTTTCTATATTCATACAAAACTCCTATTAAAAACTTGCAACATGTAACAAACCCACATCAAACTTGGATGTTAACATATTAAATTTAAACCATAAAAATATCTGACCAAGATCTTACCAAAAACTTCATAAAGAATATCAAAGAATGACACACTGTCTAGATAATTGCCCATAATGACCTTTGCATTCTTAAATAGTCTTTCCATTAGTCAAATATCCATACAAAATTACACAAAATATACCAATGGAAACTAGGCTCAAAGAACAACGTATATGAAGAGAGTCTTGTGAGAATCTACTTACAAATGCTTTGAAAAAATAAGAAAAAATGGCTAGAAAAATTGTCTAAAGTCTATCCATCAGTTATCTCCAAGAAAGTGATTCAAAAGTGACAAAAACCTAATAGATGAGAGCATTCAAATAGATAGATGTGCTCGATGACCCATTTGGAGGTGACTATTCTCTCACAGAAGAAGGAAATCTGGACTGCGGAACCATTCTCTCACGTAGTCCAACTCAGCCTAAGTGGTTCTCACCATTGACAACCATCAAACGACTCTCCTCAAAAGTTACAAGCGGGGCAATATCAGCCTTAGCCATAGTTTGAGGATCATGCTCCAAGGAAGGTATCCTCATGAGTACCGTTAGGGTACCAAGCTAGTGGGAAGTTAGGAACATATTTATTAGAAAATACGAGTTGAAAGCAAGAGGGATCGAAGAACAAGGATATGCAAAGAGGAGGAAGAAGCATAGATCAATGCAAAGTGAATTAGAGAGGTGGAGCAGGAGGAGGAGGAGAAGCAGAAGAAGAGGAAGAAGAAGGAGGAGGAGGAGAAAGAGGAGGAGAAGGAGAAGGAAGCGGATGATTATGTGACAAGACATTAGAGATGCTTATCCAATAGTAAAGCACCATGTGGGTAACAAGTGAAGGCACTCGAATAGAATCCCGAGATTCATACTGCATGAAGTGACAAGTGAAAAGATATCAGAAGAGCAATTGACCCACTCTATGAAAGGAACTTGTGTCCTGGGAAGAGGACAATAGTAAGAACCTATAAAAAAAATTCTTACCATCATGTGTGTGGCAAAGATTTGCATGGTAGCTATTGAATAAAAGTGTGAACTAAGGGTAAAGAAAGGTCACAAGGTGACTAGAGAGGTATGCCCAAAAAGTCCACTTGATGGAAGGCGATGAATGGTTGTAACTTTGTGAAACACACCATTTGATGAGACCAAGTGCTTGCACCTAGAGTTGTCATGATAGACAAAGAGTTCTATTTGATGGAGTTTATCTCATGAGACATTCACACTGACGAAATAGGTCTTACAAAGACACCCACCCTGAAAGGACACCACTATCCTCCGTGTCATGCTCAAATAGGATGGCTCCTCTACAAAGTGCACCCAAACACTATAAATATCATTTTAGGTACGCATTACAAAAGATAGACATTCATTTAGAGATTCTTACTTATGTCACTATCTTAACCATAAAAAATTATCCCCATTGTAACGACTCGAGGTTGTTTCTCTGTCTTGTAGGCTATATGAACTATTAGCTAAATAGTACCTGACTCACTATTAATAACAACCCTAAGATATGTATTAATACATGTACTAGTATTGAATAATGAATATATACATGCGTTATATGATAAATATTATGATATAATTATTAACACTTGTATAGTATTGAATATAAGTTATAGACTCCAAATATAATTTATACTATATTTATGACCACAATATGAAATAACTGTATAGTTAGTATATATTTTATAACCTATATTTAATAATGTCGGAATCAGAGACAGAGTTGGAATTTGATATCAAAGTCATAGTTAGAGTCAGGAGTCAATGAGGAAAATCTTTCTCCGACTCCAATTAAATTTGGTATAAAACCTCCAAGGTCGACCTCTCTTTTCGAAACTTCGACTCTGACAGTGCATAGTCAGTGTGGATCAGGCATTGGGTTTGGTAGTTCACTTTTTGTACAACCCCAGTCAGATGGTGTGAAAATTAGATCAAGATAAGTGATACAAAATTAAGGTCTTATGCATTCGTTATAGTGCACACCACGTCATTTCAAATTTTCAGTGGATGATGGTGGGATCCCAATTTTAGTGTATAGAAGCACTCTTATTATATTTTTTAAAAAAATTTATAAATTATTGTTATAAATACATGTATTTGGTGGATGACCATGTAGACTCTATTATATTGAGTTGGGTTACAAGTAAAACCTAATTTGTGAGAAGAAAAAGCATAACCCATGAGCGAAGCACTAACCCTAGTGATCACTTGAGCCCTGCTCAACATACTACTCGAGCCAATGTTAGATTGCAAGTTTGCTCCCTGTACACCCAACACACTGCTCAAGCGAAGAAATAGCGCTCGAGCGAAGAACCTAAAATTCCTACCTAACTTTTTTCTTCCAATTCAAATGGATGAAGAATTTCTCTATAAATAGAGAAGCTCTTCCATAGCTCAGTACGTGGAGAAATCAAAGAAGAAAATAGAGAAAAGAAGAAGATAAAACATGAGGGAGAGAGCCGAAGGTCCCCATAGGGACTCTTCATAAATATATGTGTATTACACGAGAAAAATAAAATTTTAGTAGTAAATAATATTGAGTTCCTGAAGAGCTAAGTTTATCTTGAATATTTTTGTTTTCTCTCTTCAGTTTTGCTACACGTAATCAGCATGAAACTCTAGCCAACTAGAGTATTCTTCAAAGCTATGATCTCTGGGAAGATATATGTAGAGCTAAGGTAAGTTTCTCTTCTGCAGATATTAATAAATTTTCCATATCCAATATTCTTGTGTCTTACATACCAGTTATATTCTTTTCTCATTTAATATACTTGTTATGGATTATTGATGAGTGAATCTTGGAAAGGAAATGAAACATCCCTGAAAGATTGCCCTAAAAGCAATAATTTTATCAAGTACCTCACAATAAAATCCATTGATTTTATGGAATTGTTTAAGAAATAGATATGTGTACCAGAAGATCGTAATTTCCCAAAAGCTCATTATGATTGATGCACCTAGAGTTGCACAATTGAAATTATGAAAAGACAAATGCACCTAAAGTTACACAATTGAAATTGTGAGGAGGTTGATGAATCTAAAGTTGCACAATTAAATTGTGTAGAGAAAAAGATCATTAAAGAGAATATGTTTTGAAATGGAATATATAACATATTCATGCCTTGAATGTGCTCTTATAGTAGCAATATCAATTGCGAAAGTCCACAAGATATTATGAACTAATATATTAGTGGCTAAACAAAATTGTGAACCTTTAATGAAAAATCATAAGTCTCATTCAATTGGTTCTACTTCATTCTTTGAAGTGAATGGAATCGCATTTTATGATAATAAAGAAAACCAGTTATGGACGAGGACATGGTAGAAAGAACTATTAGGATAAAAAATGAATGTACCTGTAGTACATCCAAATATTTAGTGGATCTAAATCATGCATCTACAAATGAAATGGGTCAAAATGAATTTTGTTGACAATAATGATCCAGAAGACATCTAAATTATAATTGAGTTATTATTTTTTAATACTTCTTATTAAATCCTCTTTTTCATTAATAATGTTATTGTTTATATTGATTTTATTAATTCCTTCTTTTAAATATTGTTAACAAAATTTGTGTTCAAAAGATATTTACTTGAAGATATTCATCATAATGGTTATTATATTGAAACTATCAATGAAGGCAGTAATGAATATTTATAAATTTGGGCCAAAAGCTCATATTAGAAAACTACCAGCTCTCTTTACCAGGTTATATTATACAACTATTTAATCAAATGTTGTAATGCACCAGAAGTGCTATGATTTAAATATTTTTATGCTTTTGCATGATTATCTTGGTTATCCGAAATCAATTATAATAGAATAAATAATTTTAATATGGACGCCTATTAAAGAACTAGAAAATTCATTTACTGTAAAGTCTTCCCACCATGAGAGGGAAAAAAGTATGGGTGTCAAATCGTGTTAACATGTTGTGTTTGTGTCGTGTCGAAGCAGGTATATTATACTGTATGGGTCAACCCGAACATGACCCATTAAGGATTTCATGTAAAAAATTCAAACCCTAACACGACCCATTAAGATAACAGGTTGACACGATACGATCCGTTATGACCTGTTAATAAATTCTAAAAAAGTTGACACGCCACGACAAGACCTGTTTCAACCCGTTTATATTAATGGACATGAATACGGCCCATTAACCCATTTGAACCGATTAATTTTATATAAATATTAAAATCACAACGTCTCTAAAAAATATAAAACTAACTACAACTAAAAATTACAATCCAAAAAATAAATATACCAAAATTAAGATCTTAACAATACCATATATGATAAATAAAGTAACAAACTCATAAAGACATGCATACTACATAGTGCTGTAGTGCATAGTTACAATTCCAAATATTACACACAAATCTAAACAAATTATGAACCCACAGAAGGAAGTGTAGCGTCCTCTTTGCTCTTGTTGTTCTCCAACTCCATTATATCTTCAGTTAACTCTTCCAATTGCATTTCTTGTGTTCCTATTAAAAAAATGGCATTAGTAACAAAATTAAGATAGTATTTAATATAAAAAATAATAATGTTACCCTTGACTTCGGCTTCCTCGTCATATAATCAATCTCTTGTGTAGACTAATGTTTCAACAATATCTAGTTTCAATGCACTCCTAAACTGATTAATGATACGCCCACCAACACTAAAAGTAGATTTAGATGCAACTATAGAAACTGAAACACTCAACATGTCACGAGCTATACAAGCAAAATGAGGATAACAAAATTTATTTCCTTTCCAAAAGGAAAAAATATCAATCTTTACATTTTTATCTGCCCTAGATTCATCTAAATAAAGCTCCAATTGACTTTTTTGCATATGGGCAGCGAGATCATCATTTCCAAATGAATCAAATTCCTATACCAAAAAAAAAAAAAAAACCATTGAGAATATGTGATATAAAATAATAAAACAATAATATAATATAAATCATTAAACAAAAATTATTATTTGAATCTACCTGAAATACTTGTTTATTGACCCTATTTCATCTACTTTCCGTTGTACTAACACTTGTTTCAAAAATTGTGGTAGAACTTGTGGGAGCACTAGAAAAACTATATTCCATGAAAAGATATATCATTTTGGTATGAACATTCAAAAACTCCAAGGAACCATTTCCAGAAAGCTTCTTATAAGAAAAATTAACAAAATGAAGTTTGTATCAATGATCCAATATAAATGCTATAGCCAATAATACATTGAACTCAGTCCAATATTTCTCAAACTTAGCAAGCATTTGACAAAAACATTTTCTTCATTTAGTCATCTTCACTTTCAAAGTGCTCCTTTAATGTGAAATAAATCATAAACACTGCTGGAAAGTACAAATTAGATGTAGGGTATTTGGTTTCAGAAAACTTACAAGTGGCATCATAAAAGGCTCCCAAGAAAGTGTTATTCTCCACTTTTTCCCACTTAAATGTTGATAGACAGGGTTTAAATTTGGAATCAATCAACTTCAAATGGCAAAAGGCACAACGATAAAAAAGAACACTCTCAAGCATAAGAAAATTTGAATTTCATCTAGGGGGGACATTCTGTCTCAGCCCTTTTTTACCATCCAAAGACATTTATTTTGTTGAATCTAAACATTTTTGTGTTTCTTGATTGTGATCCTTTGACATACTTGATACTGTTACGAACTTTTAGGATAGGACAATCAATTTCTTTTAACCCATCTTGTACTATCAAATTGAGAATATGACAACAACAATGAAGATGAAAGAACTCACCATCACAAACAAGGGCTTACTTAATGTTCAATTGAGTTCTTAACAACTCTACCGACACGTCATTAGAAGGAGCATTGTTTAAAGTCAATGCAAAAATCTTGTGTTGAATTCCTCACTCACATAGCAAATTATAAATTTTTTCAAACAAAAATATGCCATTATGTGGTGGTGGCATAAAAGAAAAGTTTAAAACCATTTTCTGTAGAACCCATTTCTTATCCAAAAAATGACTGTAATGCACATATAACCATCAATACTTATAGCAGTTCACAGGTCAGATGTCAGATAAATTCTACCAGGAGCATCACTCAACATGCGTTTAATCCTTTTTTTCTTGATGATACTGCTTAACCAAATTAGCCTTAGCAGTATTTCTAGAAATAATTCGAATATATGGACGCGCATATTGTAATAAAGATCTCACCCCTGAATATTCAACAAACCGAAAAGGCAAATCATGCTTCATAATAGCACCTACCAAAAGTTGTATATATTGTTCATGAACAAATTTAGAAGTGCTTACCGAAATAGATCCACTATTTTTGTGCTAACATCAACTGACTAATATCTCGTGAATTTCTTCTAGGGCATGTGTCAATGTAAAGCTTCAAATTTCCGGTTCTATATTTGCTCGCTACCAAGTAGGTGGCTCCACACATCTTGCACTTGGTTCGTGCCATACCATCACCTTTATCAGAATTAGGAACCATCTCAAAGAAACTCCCCACGTTTGACATTTTCCTTTATTTTGTTTTAGTGTCTTCATTTGAGAAACTTTCCTAGTCCAGCCCATCCAAGTCAATCAAATCGTCATTTTCCCCTGCTGCCTCACTCATTTCACATGTTTAAAAAGTCAAACATAAAAACTAAAGGAGTAGTCAATCGAAATGAAGAGTCAAGCAAGGATTTTAAATCTTTATTGAGTTTTCAACTCAATAAGGATTTAAGAAGTCGCTAAAGGATAGAAATTTTCTCGTTGAGTTTTTCAACTTCACGATTTCTGGACTGTAATTGTAGGGAAAATACGATAATGGTTGATGAGTATCCAGTACCAAGACTCACAAGTTCATAAATGACATTATCATCTGACTTATTAGTCAGATCATTTTCATGTTGCATTACGACACCTATGGTTGATGCATATATAACTGACTAAGGTGAAGAATATCTCATATACATCACGAGGGTTATTGAAAGAAGATTGCTAAGTTATTGTTAAAAAAAAATTGCAAAGTAAGAATGCAAACAGATTACATAAAAGTGAAGAAAGATTGGATGTAGATGAAGATGAGCTCTTTTTATAGAGATAAATATGAAAACAAGACAAAAATATATATGTTTTCGTATCTTGCTTAGTCAACAATACAAGATAAGCTGAATAGAGATAGTCAGTAGTTATTTACTAGACGACAAAAATAAATGCAGCTTGTCCCTACTTCTCTCTTAGACCTTAGACTTCTTCAGATACCCGCCGCTGCTAATCCTGTATTTGACCTCTCTCTCCTTTTCTAGCTCCTCTATTAGTGGCTGAAGATCATGGGCCTACCAGTCTGCAAACTATTTTAGCTCCTTATTCTCTTGCTTCAGCCTTTTATTCTTTCTGCTTTTATTAGAAAACCTTTGACGCAATTCTAATATATGAGTGTTAAGTCGATCAACCTCACTCACCCTCACTAGTAACTTCCGAGATATGGTCATGACAAATGCAATTATATTGAGAATTGAAAATTTTTGTTTATGCAACAATATCATAATCAGTCACATCAGAAAAATGCATCTCTGCTGGTATCATGACATTAACAGCCTCATGAGAGAAAATGTGTGGTTAAGGCATGAATAACCTCTTGATTCAAATATCGAACATTGGCGGAAGGAAGCTGCCCAGCCATAATATTGTTATGGATAAAAAAAGGCAAAATCAAAAAATAATCATGTGAGAATTTCTTCTCTTGTGAGTATCTGATGAGAAAGGATGATCATTTTTTAAACAAGAAATCTAGAGTTTTTCAAATCTTCACAACATCTCAATTGACAAAAATGATAGACGAATTTGAATCTCTATAAAAGATAAGAGAGCTACCCTCATAGCCCTCTAGATCTTATCTAGCCTTAAATAACAAGAGAGCTATCCTTAAATGATATTCACTGCTTTTTCCATTAGATTTTTCATTGGCAAAGTTTTAACAAGGTATATTCTTTTGTGTATGGTCATCTAAGGAAGAGTTTTATAAATATATACATTTAGTAAATGATCATATAGACTCTATTATACTGAGTTGGATTACAAGTAAAGCCTGATTCGTAAGCAGAAAAAGCACAACCCGTGAATTCGCTTAATAAGCACTCGGCACACCGCCCGAAAGAAGCACTAACCATAGTGTTTGCTCAAGCCCCTCTTGACATACCGCTCAAGCCAATGTTCGATTGTAGGTTCGCTCGCCGCGTGCCCAATACACCACTCAAACAAAGAAACGGCGCTCGACACTTCGCTCAATGAAGAACCTAAAATTCCTACCAAACTTTCTTCTTTCGATTCGAGTGGACGAAGAATTTCTCTATAAATAGAGAAGCTCTTCCAGAGCTCAGTACGTGGAGAATCAGAAAGGAGAATAGAGAAAAGGAGAAGAGAAAAGATGAGGGAGAAAGGGTGAGAGCCGAAGGTCCTCATAGGACTCTTCATAAATGTGTAATATACAAAAAAAATAAAATTTTAGTGGTTAATAATATTGAACTCTTGAAAAGTTAAATTTATCTTAAATATTTTTGTTATCTCTCTTTATTTATTTTTTTATCTTATTACGATGATGTAATATTATTCATTAATTTTTTAATTATTTGTTTTTAAATTAAATGATGATATAAGGATGATGTAAAGTGACACGTTTATAAAATGAAACGAAAAATTAAAATATGCATAAAAGAGTCCCCCAAAAAAAAAAACTCTCGTACTGTGCGTGGACGTGTGGCTCTTCTCAACTGGACGACTGCTGACCTATACCTCTAGGGCGAGAGACACATATGGAGGGTGGTCTGAATCTGCTTCGCAACGCCCGACCTTCCCTCTCCTCCGCTTCATCCAATATTCAACCGAAACGGCATAGTATCAAGGCGGAAGTCCAAGAAATCCGGGTTTGCACGAACCGGACATGTCGCAGGCAAGGTTCCTTGCAGATCTTACAAACTCTCTCCGCTCTGGCTCCTCCCAACGTCTCCGTCAATTCCTGCGGCTGCCTCGGCCGCTGTGGCGCCGGCCCCAACCTCGCCGCCCTCCCGGAAGACGGCGGCGGGGTCATTCTAGTCGGCCACTGTGGTACGCCGTCCCGAGCGGCCCAGGTCTTGGTGGGATTATTATCTTGCGGTCTTGATTCGGACGACGCTGCTGCCAAGACTGGCTTGGAAGCGCTTGCGCTGAGGAAGAGAGCGGAGAACGAGTCGGATATGGGAAATTTGTCCCTGGCAGAGCAACTGCTCTCGCAGGTACAGTTATTCCCCTTCTACACGTAGAAATCGAGAGTTGCGATTTTTCCGGTCTAATGGTCTTGTTGCTGAATGCATTTGTCAGCAAGATTGGCGAGTTTACATTCTTGTTGTTCATATTGGTGCAGGCTATACAATTAAAACCGTTTGGTGGCGTCCATGTTTTATATAAAGACAGGTTCGTTCAACTATATCTTATCCACTACGGGTAGTTAGCCGTTTGAGTTGTTTTGTTTGGAGGAGTCATGGATTTCTACTGTAGTTAGCTCTCAGTAGTTACTCCACCACAACTGTGTCTGCATATACGTCAGTGGCGTGTATTCTGTCTTGTCTCCCGGAGGAAGTTGAAGGTGTGCATGAAAAATAAATGATTATCTTTTCAACTGCATGTACCTGTCCTTCTAAATGCTCCGCTATGCTATTTAACAACTATTGCCTTCTACAGTGTGCCTGTTCTCCTATCAACCTGTGCCTATCGTGATACAAACGAATTGTTTATGAAATCCTTTTCCCCTCCAACATCCAGGTCTATTGCACGGTTGGCATTGGGAAATTATGCTGGGGCTCTTGGAGATGCCAGAGAAGCTTTGACACTTGCTCCGCAGTACCCCGAGGTGAGCAAAATGCCAATTATTGTAGTCGCCAAATAAATGGGCCCTACTTCTGTTGCTCTTGAATCTGGCTATGTGAGAACTATGGTTTTGGATGTGGGCATGCACAAATAAGGAAATTGTTTAGGTGAGAGCAATTTTACAAAACCCTAGACTTCTGAAGGTCTTCTAAGACTATCTATGTTGGGCTTAATTCCATATGCTTTCAATAGCTGGTCTAAAACCTCATTAAGAAAAGGTTTTGCTAGTTTAACGACAATGAGGCAAAGCCTTTTGATTATCATTTGTACATAAATCATGTAAATCTTAATCAAATGCTAAAGCGGATGGATATGTTGGTATATAAGCTGAATAGTGTAACAGGATGAGCCTGTCCATTCTTTTTTTCTATTTCTTTTTCTTTTTCTTTCTCTTTTTATAAAAAAGTCAAGACTTCACCAGTAATCAAAGGTTGTTATCCATGTACATGGGCACATGCATGATAGACACCTAATCTGTAACTGAGAACAATAGTAGAAAAACCAAAAAGTATAAACTGAAAAACAAAATTGAGCAGCCAGCAATTGGTATAGGGTTTTGATGAAAAGATCCTTGACTTCTGCCAATGGCTTCTCACAATTCAATGTTTTGATCATTCCTTTCTCTCATTAAGCATCACATTATGCATGATAGATCAACTTCCATGGAGTCTCCTTCTCAGGGCTAGCAAACTTTTCTTTCCAATATTCCAATAAATCTATACCACTCTATAAGGCCGAAACAAGCCAAAGTTCCATAGAGCACTAACTATCTCATGGTGAAGCAATAAGTGAACAATCAATTCCCCACTCCTTTTGCAGATACAGAACGCACCTTGGTGCTGCCATTTTCCTATTTTTAAGATTTTTGTAAGGATCTTCCAGAAAGCCGTTGTCCAAATAAAGAAGTCACTTTTCACCAAACATTATTTCTCCAAAATTTATTTCCAAGGGAAAAGAGTACCACTCTGATAAGAAAATACTTGATAGAATTATCTTACTTGAAACTCCCTTCACCCTAAGGGAACACAACAGAGCCTGTCCTCGCTGCCTTTTATCAAATCGGAGCAAGGAACATCAGAAAGGGAAATAATAATCCTCACCTTCCAATCATGAACCTCTTGAATAAATTCAAGAAGGTCCACAACTTCCTTAGGCATCACCCAATATAAACCTGTCTGACCAATAACCTCATTCCACAAAGACTTTGCCACCTCACAAAGTAAAAAAAGGTGATTTACAGATTCACTATTCTTCTTGCACATGACATGCCAATCAGCTATACACAATCCACGTTTTCTAAAGTTATCCATGGTCAATACTCTCCCTAGAGCAACCGCCCAACTGATGAACACCACCTTAGTAGGTACCTTCACCCTCCAAATGCTTTTCCAGATGAGTACACAACTAGAATGACAATTAAGCACCTTATAAAAAGAATTGACTGAAAACCTGGAATTTCCAGCATGGTCCCACAGTAGCCTGTCCTCTCTTCCCTGCATCACTTTTGAATTATAAATTCTTCCCAAAAAATCTGAAACAACATTCACTTCACACTCATTTGAATCTCTAATAATGTCAACATTCCATAGAAGATAATCTGCCACAGCAACATTTTGATCCCTTGCAATCCTATAAAGAGATGGAAAATCTGATTTGAGAGCTGATTCCCCACACCAAATGTCATGCCAAATGAGAATCCTCTTCCCTTACCCCACCTTAAATTTAGTATGTTTAGAAAACTCCCCCCAATCTTTCCTAATAAACTTCCATAAACTCACCCCATACGCTTCTCTAACTTCATTAGAACATCAATCCCTCCACCCACTCTCATATTTAATAGCAACAACATTCTTCGATAAAGCATTTCTCTCTTCATGGTATCTCCAGAGCCATTTTCCAAGAAGTGCTTTATTAAACAACCTCAAATTTCTCACTCCCAATCCTCCACAAGAAACCAGTTGGCAAACCTTGTTCCAACTAACCAAATGAAACTAAATTTTCCTCGCCTATTCCTCCCCATAAGAAATTATGATAAATTTTCTCAATTCTTTTTGCTACCCCAGCCAGCAAAGGGAAAAGTGAAAGAAAATACATAGGAAGATTAGACAGCATACTCTTTATCAAAATAATTCTTCCCCCTTTAGACAAATATAACTTTTTTCCATCCAGCCAACCTTCTCTCGTTCTTCTCCATCACCCTATACCATATCAAAACAGATTTGTGAGAAGTACCCAAGGGAAGACCAAGATACTTCAGCGGCAATGAAGAAATCTTACACTCCAAAATATTGGCCAAATCTGAAATATTGCCTACGGCACCCATAGGTACAATTTCAGACTTGTTTAGGTTAATCTCGAGACCTGAGACAGCTTTAATACATAACAACATGGCTCTCAAAGTTCGAATATGTTCTTGATTGGGCTCATTGAAAATCGATGTGTCATTGGCAAAAAGATGATGAGATAATTTAATGCTATTTAGTTCCTCATTTTCCACCTCAAAACGCGACAAGTACTTTCCTTCTACCGCTGCTTCAAGCATTCTACTCAACGCATCCATAACAAGGACAAAAAGAAAAGGAGATAGCTGATCTCCTTATATCAAACCACATGAACTATTAAAAATCTAACCGGGGTGCCATTCGCCAAAATAGAAAATCTCGATGTCGAAATGCAATGCTTGATCTACATACATCATTTCTCTCCAAAACCATATCACCCAAGCAAATACAAGAGAAAATCCCAACCCTCTCTTTGCCTTTATCTCTAAAGGCATTTCCTCCCTTTGTATTATAATTATTAGAGCACGATAACCTCTTCAGATCCTCTTCTTCTTTAAAGCGGATCTATCCAATGAAGGTTGACCAGCCTCTATAGCTATTAGAAGTGCTCTAAATTGTTCCTCAAATCCGACACGAGATTCCCACACAATCCTTGATTTCATCCACTTGCCTCATCATCCAATCAGATGAAGAATTGGGCCAATCAATTTCATGAAGGATAGAACATAATGGATCAAGGTCCATCTCTTCATCAGACTTCCTCAGCTCTCCTGACTCACTTGCCTCTACTTTCTCCTCCCCTCCAAGAACCATCTGCAGCTTAGAATTAAACCTCTGGGTGCAAGGGATCCCAGAAACAGACTCCTTGGTGGACCTAGTGACATTACCACTCATTTCCCCATCTCCCTCCACCAATTCCACCCACTCAATTCCTCCAAAGCCTAGCTCAATCGGAGCTAGTAACGGCTGATGTGTTGTCCCTCCTGACACCTAGATGAGAATCTCCCATTAGAACCTCATGCTCCAAGGAAGGCAACAAACTCCCTTTCGTCGGAGTTGAACTCACCACCTAAGTACCCTCTGAGGGATCGACTACCACTGTTGTCCCTTTCTGTGAAGAAATTTCAACCTCCTAGGCCATTGATGGTTTAATTTGGGCCTCCGTAGTGTTTCGATTCTCAAATTTGAGTAAATGAAGAGTTGTTGCAGGATAACCCCCCGTCAGAGAGCCTCTTGAAGACTCGCCTACTGCCGCCGACCCTGTTTGTGACATCGAAGTGTGTGTTGGAGCCACTGTTTCCTTGGGTTGGGCCTTCACTCCCATCGGGCTTATGGAGCCCTGTATTTCACGTAAGGGCTTTGCCCTCCAATGACCAAGCCTGTTTGCTGGGCCTTGATTCGGCCCATCTACTATCCGAACTTTAAATCCTCAGGCCCATTCCGTAGCTCCCCCATCCTTTTTCCTTCTTCCTTATCCACTAAATTTAGGCCCAAACCCATAAACAAACCCAACCCTTCATCTACCTTCTTCAACAATGACTCCAACCTCTTCTTCCAACCAAATAACTCAACCCTTACATGCCGTAGAGACCCTTTGACTTCTAAAACTTTCTGCAACACCTCAGCAAGCCAACCATTCTTCCTTCCATCCATCTGTTTCCACCACAAAACATCATTCCTTTTGTTACCATCCAACATTGACTCATCCTTCCCAAATTACCAATGCCATAATTTTGTTGAGGACTAGAATCCTCCTGCCTTGGATTTGTTAAGGCCGAGAGGTAAGAAACTTCATGATGATGATTAACACCTTTCGAAGATGTATCAGAAATCACCTTCTTATTTCTGGAATCCCGTGCACCACCACATTCATTGGAACAACTCTGTTTTCAAAAACTGAGATAGAGTTCCTAAAATCAACCATCTCTCTCATTAATTGCACAAAATCTGCCCAACCACCCCCTTTACTCCCTTCTGGAATCACCATGATTCCATTTCCTGTACCAATGCCAAACTCAATCAGCTTCACAAATCTGCCAAACGCGTTTTGACATTTTGGACCATAAAAACTCTATTACCTTCCCTTTTAGTTTTAGTCTGAAAAGAATCGTTATTGGCCGATAACCTTAGACAATCCTCCTCCACCTTTGCCATCCAAATAACCATTCCTCCATTGAGATGAAGAGACTTAGACATCTTCTTGCTCCTCTTAGTAATACAGAAAAAGTTAGCACCTTTCTACTAAACACAAGCATCTTAGCTTCAATCCAAAAACTATGATCCATCTTCATCAAACTAAAGATAAAACTAAAAGAAGAAAAAAGAAAAAGGGAACACAAATCAGGGAATCAAAGAAATATTAAGGATTATCCCTGGTGAGAAGTGCTAGGAATGGAAGATGAAGGTCATACTAAGAGAAGAAATTACATGATGAAGAGCGATGCTCTAATGCATACACAAAACTATGCTAACTGCGTTTCAAATGAGCCAAAGGATAAAAAACAATGTCCTATGATGATTTCACCAATAACAAAATATACATATTGACCCCCAGTAAAGCACTTACTTCCCCTGTAAGGCACAATTAAACAAAAGCAGGTTTCAGATTCCAAGGGAACCCAAACTTCCCTTGGAAATTGAAGAACACACCACATACCATTTTACCAAATGAAATCAAAACTCTTCATTCACACCCCCTGGTTTCTTGATGGTATCTCCAAAGCCTTGTTACAAATTTACGCATTCCTGATACGCAAATACTTAATCCTCCTTCTGAAATAGGGAAGCATACCATGACCCATTTTACCAATTGAAACTTGAACTCGTCATTCATTCCCCCCCCCCCCCCCCCCCCCCCCCCCCCCCCCTCACTTCCCCCCCTCCTGCTTGCTCCATAACACAAGACACATCCGTACCTGCCCTCCTAAGTTGGCCATCATTACCCAACCACTTAGGTGACACTACCAGCCCTTCAGGATTCTCATTCCCCCTCTCCTCTTCCACACTCCCCAACACAATCTCCCCCCCCCCCCCCCCCCCCCCCCCCCCCCCATCTTATTTGCTGAAGTTTCACCTTGGTGGGGAGCTGGAATGATAATAGAAAGTAGGTCGGCAAGTTGGTGAGGGTAATTTTAATTAAAGTGGTCCTACCACCTTTAGATAAATACATCCTCTTACAACTAGCCAATTTCTTCTCCATCTTCTCTAATACATCATTCCAAATTGATTTCAATTTGAACGGAGCACCCAAGGGGAGGGAGGCCAAGATATTTCATCGGCAAATGAGATATCTTGCATCCCAAAATGGAAGGTTGGAAGCCATGTTCTCCACTTTAGGAACAAACTACTTCTGATTTGGCCAAGTTCACCTTCAACTCCAAAACAACTAGGAAGCAAAGAAGGGCCCTCAAGGCTTGAATATGATCATGGCTAGCCCTACAAAAGATTAATATGTCATCGACAAATAATAGGTTAGATATGTTTAGTGAACCGATATTTGCCTCGCTCAATGAGATTTTGAGAAGGAATCTACCCTTCACACCTCCTGAGACCATCTTGCTAAAGGCTTCCATTACGAAAACAAATAGTAGCAAGGACAAAGGATCACCTTGTCTTAAGCCTCACGAGCTTTTAAAGAATCCTTTGGCGTGCCATTTACCAAGATAAAGAAGCAAGAGGTTGAGATGCAATTGTTGATCCTTGAGCACCATTTCATACCAAAGCCACATTGCTTGAGCATGCAAGCAAAAATTTTCAATTGACAAGGTATTAAACTTCTTCCACGTCAAGTTTGCAAAAAAAGGGGTCATTTTTAGAACTCATGAAATCTCAGATAGTAATAACTTCTCTCTCTCTCTCTCTCTCTCTCTCTCTCTCTCTCTCTCTCTCTCGTCATGACCTTCCATCTTCCATCTCTGGTGCTTCTCGCCAGAGATGATCCTTGATCCTATTTCATTGTCTTCTTTCTTATTGTTTTCACTTTTTCCTTCTTTTTTATGTGATCCTTAGTTTTGTTAGTTCTCTGGGGTGTTTGTGGTTTGTGTTGTGCAATGGGGTCCTATCGGAAGTTTCGTATTGATCAGAAATTTTTTGAGATGAGAAAAGAGAATGCTCATTGGTGGAGGATTATTGAGTGTAGTCGGAGGGTCACTAGGTTCATATCCATTGATGTTGATGCTGTGATATGGTTAGCTTGTGCTGTTGGAGATGATTTAGGGATTGTTGGGTCAGGTGAATTTTTTAAAACTTGTAGGATTGGGAATCAAGTTTTGGTTGTTCAAAGAGTTGTAAATAGACATGGCAGGTTTTTGTCTGTATCGGAGTTTGGTCATGATAAAAAAGGGGTTTCATTGTTGTTCCAGAAGGTGTGAAGGGAGAGGGGTGGCGGAGGTTTGGAGATTTGTTGAGAGAACTTGTCCCTTTTTCCTTTGGTCAGCGTAAAAAAATAGGGTACCCATGAAGGTTGCTTCTAATCCAGTTGTTGTAGAGAGTCGTAAGGGCACTTTCGCTGAGGTAGTGAAGAAGGCGCTTCCGTGTATGGAGGGGAATAAGTTGGTTAGATGTAAGATTGGGGAGAAGATTTCGTTGCTGGGACAGCAGGTGCATAAGTCTATTCATCTTCTCAAAGGTGATGGTTCGAATTCCGTAGTTAGTTCATCAGGAGATGGGAAGATTTTTTCGATGAAGACTATGTATGAGGCTTTGTTGGAAATGAGGTCGAATGTGGACTTGTTACTGAGTTGGGTTAAGGTGGGCCTAGGCCCATTGGCTTCTAAGTGTAATTTTGCTGAGGATTCACGGTTGGGCCTTAATGGGTTGGAGAATGGACTGGATATTGAGGAGACTGGGAGAGATAAGGGGAAGATTGTGGTGGATGGGCCGGGTTTGGCCAAAAGCCCGATAAGGGCTTGGAAGGCTAAGTCGGATTCTGGTATTTCAGGCGTATCGGTTTGGCTTCTTCAAGCTCGACGGCGCCGCCTATTGTTCCAATGAATGTTGTTGTGGCAAAGACTTTGTCGTTGGCCCCAGGCAATCCTCCTATGATTCTCCGATCAAAGTTCTGTCGTCGGTGGTGGAGGAGGGTGTTTAGAAGTTCGGGAGAAAGAAAATGATGTGTTTTTATATACAGAAGATATGGAAGAAGGGGGAGTTGGTTGGAAATAATGATGGGGGTTCTCTCAATCAAGTAGATTTGTTAATCCCTTTGAATCTTGTCGTCCCTTTGAAGATTATTGGTTCCTTGTGCTTTGAGAAGCCTCTGGAAATGGTTGGGGGTCGTGTAGGAATTCAAAATCTGGAAATGGTAGGGGGGTCTCGTGGGAGATTTTGATGATTCTGTAGTGATTTTGAAGGAAATCCAACAGTTGGCTTGTTTTTCTGAGTTTGTGCAGCGGGATGGGTCCTTACAGATGGTGGTTAGAGAGGTTGAGGGTGATAAAGATGACATTGGCAGTCCTGTTCCTTTATGTTTTATTCATCCGAATCCACATTCCAGTTTATCTTTGGATTGGGTGTTTAAAAAAGTTGAAGAATTACAGGAGTTTTTTGAGAATATCATGTGTAGGGTATGAAGAGTAGTTTAAGGCTCTTCCTATTGCTATTGAAGCTGGTAGATCCACTGCCGTGAAGTCAGCAGTGAATAGGGATAGGGAGCTAAAGCGGTTGAAAAGTTCCATTAATTATGATTCTAAGGAGGGAAGTGTGGGGAGGGGTAGGTCGAAAGGGAGGGGGTCTTTGTCTTCTAATGAAGCCTAAAATTCTCTCTTGGAATGTAAGGGGGATCAACAATGTTAACAAACGACTTTGTATTAGATCTCTTCTTCGAAGTTGGAAAATTGACATTGTTTGTCTTCAAGAGACAAAGCTGTGTTTTATAGATAGACATATTATTCGTAGTTTGTGGGGCTGTTCTTTTGTGGGGTGGTGTTATTTAGCTTCTTTGGGTGCATCTGGAGGTGTGCTGTTGATGTGGGATAAGAAAGTGGTGGAGTTGGTAGAGGATTGCATTGGGGATTACTTAGTGGCGGTTTCTTTCAAAAATATTGAGGATGGGTGGAGGTGGGCTTGCGCGGGAGTTTATGGGCCTAATTTAGACCATGATAGATGTTTTTGTGGGAGGAATTGATGGGTTTGTATTCTTTATGGGATTTACCTTGGTGTTGGTGTGGTGACTTAAAATTGTTTGGTTTCCTAGTGAGAGAGAGGGGGCTACATTGTCAACAGTTTTTATGGAGGATTTTTTGGAACTGATTTTTGAGTTGAATCTTGTGGATCTCCCTTTAGTAAGGGGGGCTTATACTTGGTCTAATAGTAGAGGGTGGTCAAGATTGGATAAATTCTTAGTTTCTTCTTCATGGGAGTCTCATTACCCAAACCTATGTCAAAAGAGGTTGGATCTTGTTTGTTCTGACCATTTCCCTATTTTGCTTGATTGTGGGGGTATTCATGGGGGTAAGCGCTATTTCAAGTTTGAGAATATGTGGCTTCAAGTTGATGGATTTGTGGAGAAGGTTAGGAGCTGGTGGTGCTCTTATTCTTTTTCTGGTTCTCCTAGCTTTATTGTGGCTGGAAAATTAAAAGCTCTTAAATCTGATTTGAAGAAGTGGAATGATAAAGTCTTTAGACATATGGAAGTGCAGAAAAATCTTCTTTGGGGTGAGTTGCATGCGTTGGAGGAAGGGGCTATTTGATGAGGATTCCTTCTTAATGAAAATGAGGTTGTGGCTGAAATTGAAAAGGTTTTTATTGTTGGAAGAAATTCATGGAGGCAAAAATCTAGGGTGCTGTGGCTGAAGGAGGGGGATAAATGTAATAAATTTTTTCATAAGATGGCTAATTCACATAGGCGTCAATGCCATTGAAGTCCTCCATTCGGGCTCTAATGTGTTACAATCACCTGAAGAGATTCAAGATCATATTGTGAGGTTTTATGAAGAGCTTCTTGCTGAAACTGCAGAGTGGCGACCCAAGCTTGATGATTTGAGCTTTGATCAACTTGACTCTAATGCTGTAAACTGGTTGAAAAGGCCATTTGATGAAGAGGAGGTGCATCAGGTGGCGAGAGGTATGTGTAAAGATAAAGCTCCGGGTCTGGATGGATTTTCTATGGTTTTTTTTTTCAAGAGTATTGGGATATAGTGAAGGATGAACTGATGCAGATTTTTAGGGATTTTTATACTGGTTTTAAGTTTGAAAAATCCTTAAATGCTACTTTTATTGCTCTCATTATGAAGATTGTTGGTGCTTATGTGAAAAATTTCTATCCTATTAGTCTAGTAGGAGGGATTCAAAAAATTATTTCGAAGGTGTTAGCTAACCGTATGAGTATGGTGATGGATAAAATCATTTCAAAGCATCAAAATGCTTTCTTTCGGGGTAGGCAAATTTTGGATGCCATTTTGATTGCAAATGATTGTTTGGACAGCCGCTTGAAGGATGGTATACCGGGAGTTCTTTTTAAGTTGGACATGGAAAAGGCATACGATCATGTATGTTGGGATTTTCTTTTCTATATGGTTAGAAGGTGTGGTTTTGGGGATAGGTGGTGTGGATGGATTAAACATTGTGTTACAACTGCCCGGTTTTCTGTTTTAGTGAATGGTATCTCTTATTGTTTTTTTAAGTCTTCGCTGGATTTGAGACAAGATGATCTGTTATCCCTTTTTCTTTTTGTTATTGTTATGGAGGCTTTGAGTATAATGGTGGAGGCTGCTGGGAGAGGGGGTTTTCTTGGTGGTTTTTTGGTGGGAAACAATAATAACGGTGTTATTTCTATTTCTCACTTAATTTTTGCAGATGATACTCTTATTTTTTGTGATGCTGATGTGTGTCATATTCAAGCTTTAAGAGCTGTTCTGTTGTGTTTTGAAGCTGTTTCGGGCCTCAAGGTGAACTTGGGAAAGTTGGAATTGGTTTCGGTGGGTGAGGTGAGGAATGTCAACTCTCTTGCTGATTTGTTGGGTTGTAAAGTTGCTTCTCTTCCCCTAAGATATCTTGGGCTTCCCTTGGGGGTGTCCTTTAAAGCTAGGAGGATTTGGGATGGGGTAATTGAGAAAGTTGAGAAAAGATTGTCGGGTTGGAAGTGGCTTTACTTATCAAAAGGGGGGAGGTTAACTGTTATCAAAAGCACCATTTCCAATCTTTCCACATATTATCTTTCTTTATTTCCATTACCGGTGCGAGTGGCTAATCGGATTGAAAAATTATTTAGATCTTTTTTATGGGGTGGTTTAGGAGAGGAGAATAAATTTCATCTTGTGAATTGGAATAGGGTGATTTGTCTGTTAGTGAATGGTGGCTTGGGGGTGGGGGTGAGAGATTTGAATCTTTTTATTAAGACATTATTGGGGAAGTGGTTGTGGAGGTATCATAAGGAAGGAGATGCTTTATGAAGAGAGGTGATTGACTGGAAATATGGGTGTGAGTGGGGGAGATGGTGTTCTAAGGAGGGTAGGGGATCTTATGGTGTTTGCCTTTGGAAATATATTAGAAAGGGGTGGAATATTTTTGAAAAACATATCAAGTTTGAAGTTGGAGTTGGTGATAGAATCTGGTTCTGGTTTGATGAGTGGTGTAGTGAAAGACCTCTTAATGCTGTTTTTCCTGTAGTTTTCAGTTTGGTTGGTAATCAGCAGGTTGCTGTCTCAGAGGTGTTGTGTCGTGTCGATGGGGCTGCACATTGGAATGTTATTTTCACTAGAAATGCACAGGATTGGGAACTCGATGAGATTGCAGGTTTTTTGTATTCTGTAAAGATAGATGCAAATGGGAGATATCGGTTGCTGTGGAAACACTCGGGGAGCAATAAATTTTCTGTTAAGTCATTTTATAAGGTGTTGTCTGCTCAACAGCATGTTTTTTATCTGTGGAAGCATTTGGAAGGTTTGTGTGCCGTCTAAAGTTGCCTTTTTTACTTGGACTGTTGCTCTAGGGAAGATTTTGACGATTGATAATCTGAGAAAGCGTGGTATGATTATTATGGAATGGTGTTTCATGTGTAAAAAGGATGGTGAATCAATTGATCATCTTTTTCTTCATTGTGAGGTGGCTAGGGAATTATGGATTGGTATTCTTGGTAGAGTAGGGCTGAGTTGGGTTATGCCTGAGAGGGTGGTGGAGGTTTTAGCCTACTAGAACAAAAATCATAATAGCTCTCATTTGGATGGGGCTTGGTGGATGATACCATTGTGCTTATTGTGGTGTGTATGGACAAAAAGGAACGACAGACGTTTTAACAACAGGGAAAGAGCAGCGGGGGATATTTGGAATTTCTGTGTGTCTTCTCTTTTTCAGTGGTTTTCTGCTATTGTATTAACGGGAGAGAGTGTTCATGAGTTTTTGTTTTCTTTTCAGCTTTCTAGAATGTAATTAGATGTCTCATCTTGTATACTTCCTGTGTATATGGGCTCCGCCTAGTTTCATTTGTTTCAATAAAATTTATTACTTATCAAAAAAAGTTTGCAAAAAGTCCTGACTCTCTCAACTAGAGTCTACCTTCCAAGCATTTGTTGGCAATAAGCACCGAGTCAAGAATTTGCCTACCGTATTTTGAGGCTTTGATATTAGTGTCTCTACCAACAAGCTCAATTTGCTCACCAAGACGTTTGAAAAGGTCTTGTACGTCCCACTCACCAAGCTAATGGGTCGATAATCTTATACCTCTACCACACTGGGGTATTTGGGAATGAGAGCAATACAAGTTGCATTGAGGCTTTTTCCAAACCTTTCATTTTCATGAAATTCATGAAAGATCCCTATAATGTCATCTTTGATCACTTTCTAACAATTTTGAAAAAAAGCCATAGAGAAGCCATCCGGACTCGGGAGTTTTGTCACCCGCCATACTTTTTACTGCCTTTTGGACCTCCATCTCTTTGAAGGTTTGCTCAAGCTGTCCCACTTCTTGTGAATTGAGAGCATAAATAATTAGTCCATCGAAGTTCTGTTTCCAAGAGAATTGTTCTGAAAGCAAATTCGCATAGTAATTTACAATGTAATATGTGATCAGAGGTTAGTTTGAGGTAGCCACCCCATCCACCAACAATGTCTCTGTGGCATTGTTTCTCCTATGTGAATTAAAGTGGAGCAATTTTGTGCATTTATGCCCCTTCTTCAACCATAATGCCCTCAGTTTTTGTCCAAGATATATCCTCCAATAGAGAAACTCTTTCATGTTTCGTGGACACTCAGAATTTATGAGCTCTCTCCACTTTAGATGGTTCCCCCACCTCCTCCACACCTACCCTCCAATCCCTTGAGTTCTTCAAACAGAGAATTCTTTTGGTCTGCCACATTGCAAAACATTTGTTCTTTCCTAGCCTAAAAACCTTTCTTCAAAGACGTAAATTTACATGCCAATATGTAGCTTGGGTTTCCTTGAAATTGGTAAGAATATCATCACTCTTATTTTGACCACATATTTTCAAACTTGAAATACCTTGGACCTCCATGAATACCTCCACGATCAAGGAGGATGGACCTGCAAGAAGACCTCTAGTGATGGATGCCCTAGTGATGGACCTCCTAGAAGACCATCACTAGGGTGTCTCTTTTGAATAAGATTTGGGTATTATGCTTCCCATTCTAGTGATGCCAAGAATCAATTGATCCTTGACCGAGAGGGGTGTTCTCGCTTGCTCGACCAATTGAAGGAGCCTCATGCAAGAGGAAGGTCTAGTAAATCTTGTTCAAAGATGAAGTTAGAGAATTCTAGCATTGCCAAATTAAAACTGGAGCCACCCAATTTTTCTCTTGGAAATTGAGTTACATTGAAGTTGCCACCAATACACCAAGGCAAGTCCCATATGCTGCTTCTTCTTGCGAACTCATCCCATAATAATTTTCGTGCATGATCTAGATTAGGACCATAAACACTTGCAAGGGCCCATTGAAATCCATCTATGACATTCTTGAACTAACAAACCACCATGAAATCCCCCACACAATCTTCTATCTTTTCCACCACCCTTTTGTCCCGCAGCATCGCTAAGATGCCTCCTGAAGCTCCATTGGTTGGAAAATTGAGCCAACCCACTTGACTACAACACCACAAACTTCAGTTGTATTTACGAGATGAGTTCCAATTTCGTTTCTTGTAAAACTACAACGTTGACTTTCCATTTTCGAAGCTGATTTCTGATTTTGAGGCACTTTTCCATCTCAGTCAGCCCCCTTACATTCCACGAAATGATTTAGGCTTCATAAAACTACATATGTTGCCCTTCCCTTTGATCTTGACTCGAAATCCTCTCTCTATCTTCGTAATTAACTGTCCAGTTGAGTCTTTTTAGCTCTCTAGCTCTACTCAATGCTTCCATAACAATGACTAAAAGTAAGCAAGGTAAAGGATCACCCTAGCATAAACCATGAGGACTACTAAAGAGCCCTTGGGAGTGGCATTCACAAATAATGAGAATTGAACTGTGAAAATTCAAAATGCCATCCAAATACACGATTATGCATGTAAGACCATGTTGCTGCAATTACTACATATTGTTTGAATACTGTGCTTTGCCAGTTAAACTTAAAATACTTGTGTACTGGGGGAAAAAGTGAGTTGCTTCTTAAAGAGGAAATATTGTCCAAAAATACTTCTTCATGTCCAAGTAAGGTTTGATTTCCAAATACAATATATAAAATTTGTGGACTACATATATTCACCATACCAAATGGTGGCGACATAAATATTGACACATTTGTGTGTGTATGTGTGTGTTCTGTTCATTTGCATGTTGCTTCCCTCTCTCATCCATGAACTGGCTTCAGATGCATATATTCATTCATGATTAGTGCATGACTTTTTGCAAACTAAGTGAGAAGTGTTTAATTGGATTCTTTCTGAAATATGTTGGATCAGTCATCTATTTGGGACGGGGTTGTGGAGAAAGTAGAGAAAAGGCTTGCTGGTTGGAAACAGTTGTATTTATCGGAAGGGGGGTGACTCATTTTGATTAAGAGCACTTTAACTAACCTTCCCACCTTTTTTCTATCACTATTTCCATTGCCTGCAAGGGTGGCAACTAGGATTGAAAAATTATTCGGGATTTTTTGTGGGGGGAGGTGGGGGAGGAAACAAAATTTCACCTTGTTAATTGGAACAAAGTTTGTTTCCCAATTTTGTATGGGGGCTTGGGAGTTTGCAATTTGAGGACATTCAATAAAGCTTTGTTGGGGAAATGGTTATGGAGGTACCATTTAGAGGGGGATTCGCTATGGAAGGAGATTGTTGACTCTAGACATGGGCGTGAAGAGAGAAAGGGGGGGGGGGGGGGGGTAATGATGTGGGCTTATGGAAATTTATTCGGAGGGGATGGCAGAGTTTCGAGAATCAAATCCAGTTTGTGGTTGGAGAGGGTTCCTGAGTCAGATTTTGGTATGATGTTTGGTGTGGAGATTGCGCTCTCCACAAGGCATTTCCAACACTGTATCGTATTGCAGCTAATCATGAGGCTTTTGTGGCAGATATGCGGGTATTTTCTCATGGTTCTTACCAGTTGAATGTCCTTTTCAATAGGGATATTCATGATTGGGAATTGCACATCGTTTCAGAATTTTTCAGGTTGTTATACTCCCTAAGAAATACTACGGCATGGGAGAATAAGATATAGCGGAGGGCCAATGGTAGCAAAAAATGTACAGTTAGGGTGTACTACAAGATCTTGACAGCACAAGGCCATGTTTCATTCCCTTGGAAGAGGATTTGGAGGTCTCGTGTGCCCACTAAGGTAGCTTTCTTCGTATGGATTGTCGCCCTGGGGAAGATTTTGACCACGGACAACTTTAGAAAGAGGGGACTCATTGTGATGATTGGTGCTATTTGTGTAAAAAGCGTGGAGAATCTGTGCATCACTGATTATTGCACTGTAAGGTGACAAGGGGGCTGTGGAATGGGATCTTTAGAAGAGTGGACATCGCTTGGGTGATGCCATTGAGGGTAGTGGACTTATTGGCCTGCTGGAAGGAAATTCAAGGCTGTCCTCAAGTGGCGGTAGTGTGGAAGATGATCCCGTTGTGTATCATGTGGTGTACGTGGTCAGAAAGAAATGAGCAATGCTTTGAAGATAGGGAGCGCATGGTGGAAGAGCTTCAGAATTTTTTTATGTACACTTTAATGCTTTGATTCTCAGCCATTGTACTTGATGGAAACAATGCTCATGATTTTTTGTTCCTAATCTAGAATGTATTTAGGTATTCTTTTGTATACTTCCTGCAGACATGGACTGTGCCTACTTCCTTCATATCAATAAATTTACTTCTTACATATAAAAAAAAATGTTGGAGCAGTCATTTAGCTCTGATTTTATTGTTTGTCATATTTATCTAAAATGGGAATTAGAGGGAGCCGGCATCAAGGCTTCTGCCATGTGGTGAGTTAAAGAATGTACTTATTTTTACATTTATCAACAAATGCTTCTTGATCCATAGATTCTATTTATCATATTTTGCCTTCTTAAGTAAAAAGGTTAATCGTTCAATCATAATTTTCATTTATTCATGCAGTACAGTGAGCAATGCATCAAGATTTAATTAATTTCTGATGTCTAATATATCTTTTGCAGGCTTATATCTGCCAAGGCGATGCTTTCTTGGCTATGGACCAATTTGATTCAGCTGAGAAGTCATATTTAATGTCTTTGCAGATAGATCCTTCACTTTGCCGTTCAAAATCATTTAAGGTATCTGTCTACCTCTATGATTATCCACAGATTGCAGTTACTTTTAAATTTTATTTCTAATTTATCAAAATATTTGGTTTCTTGCCTCCAAAATTTAGTTGAACAGTGGATTTAAAAAATAGAAGGATTGGTCACTTTCTCCCTTTTTGCGAACCAGTCTTGATATTGAATATGGTCTATTAGCAAGTTCTGGCCAACCTTTATGCTCACCACGCTGATGGCCTTTTAGTTTGAACCACCTTTATATCCTTGATTTGCATCAGTGAAGTACCACTTATGGTCATTGATAAAGTCAGACATTCGTTACCTGCCTTATCTCTTATAATCGCAGTCTTGTGTGATATAGGGTGTGCCTGGTATATTTTGCACTTTATGGTCGTTTTGATTAGTTAGAATGAAAACCAAGAGGACGTTTTGTTATAGTTTAGACAAATTATACCAGTTCTCATCTTAGATACTCTACCCAACTACTAAACTGTTTATTAGGGGAGGTTTGGATAGTGAGCTAAAATGAAAGTTGAAAGTTGAAAGTTGAATAAAATATTGTTAGAATATTATTTTTTTAATATTCTTATTGTTTTGAGATTTGAAAAAATTGAATTGTTTATTGTATTTTGGTGTGGGAATTTGAAAAAGTTATAATAATGAGATGAGATGAAATAATTTTTGTATTTCATGTACTTCTTGGTTGGGTAGAGCATCTAAGATGAGAACTGGTATGTTATTACTATCTGCCTGTATTTGTGTGCTTGTGTTCATAACGTAATTGTATATATATTACAACGAAAATGACCAATGGCAATTGAAACAGATCAAATGATTACTTATGAAATAGCAATTAAATCATCAAGTTTGTGGAACCTGAGGATTACAATTAAATACAGCTCCATTCCTAGATCAGTCCAAGTGAATCTGATATATAAAGTGGTTGAGGACTCCATCACTTGATTGTCCATGGCTCTCCATGCCATATTTGAATGTCTTGAAGTTTGTTAATGTAATTGTCCTCTCGAGTTACTTATAAAAGAAAAATGTCCTCCCTGAGTTTTCAGGAAAAAAAACAAAAATGCCCTTATGAGTCCCGTAAGGTAACAAATTCTGAAATGAAATGGTGGGCTTAAAACGTACAAAGCCCACATGTTTAATATTTATAGATGAAATGCAATGCTAAGATTAACATTTTTTCCACTAGCAAGATAAAGATAACTACCCATCTAGATAACATAAAAAATACTCTACACTTCCCCGCAAGTTGAGGAATATATATATATATATTTTACATGACCATATATCGTATCCTAACTTGGAACAAATAAATACAGCCATATGTGAACAAATCTGCCAATTGATCTTGTAATTTCACATAGGTAGTGCCCATTTCTTTATTAATCGACTTCTTGTGAACGATCTAGTTCTATATGTTTTAATTGTTTTGTGAAAGATTGGGTTTGTTGCTGTTTGAAGAAAATCTTAACTGCTCAAATTCACAAGAACGATACGATGTATCTCAGTATCACAACAGTTCGTTTCTTACTTTTCCATGTTATCTGATTACTTCCAAGAAATGTATAGTAACCAACGGGATATTCTCTGTGAGGGTGAAAGCATAGTCTGCGTCTGTAACCTTCAATACCCAAGTAATGATTACCCTTGTATGATAGCATGAGTCATCATGACCCTTTTAAGGTACCTGAGAATACGTTGTGCTGCAAGCAATGCAGTTTTCCAGGTTTCTCAATAAGTTAGCTGACCACACTCACACTAGGAAGGAAATATTGTCAACATATACTGCCAATAAAAAATATTTATCACTGCAGAATATAGAAGATCGAGTGTCCAGTTTTACATCTTGACATGCTAAACTAAACTATTGCCTCACTGGATTGTCCAAACCATGCCATGGGTGCCTGTTTAGACCATAGATGCGGTTTTTAAGATGCACACATTCCATATTCACATTTAGCAGCAAATCTAGGAGGTTGCTCCATGTATACTTGGAAAAGATCCCCATGAAGAAAATCAATTTTCACATCAAGTTCGATTTAATGGCAAGTGAAATGTATGACCATGAAACATATCATTCTTCACATCAAGTTAACCATCTAGTTGTAAATGCCAGAACAAGTCTATTATACGACCATTAATACCACAATCATTGCACTGTTTGGAATCACAATAATGTCTTGCTCCTTCCCCTGAATCTGCCAAACCCTTTACCCCACAACTAATTTCCATGACCATCACCACATCCAAATGTGATAGCAAGAGTACATCGATTGGGATCTAAGAACTTGGAGTCCTTAAGCTCGAGAGAAGACTTATTTGAATATGACCTCAATGGAGATGGGTCATATTCACATTGTTTTTTCAATATGACCTCAAACCTAACAAAATTGTCACTTGGCTAACACTTAAGTTGCAATTTGCTTTTCATTTAAGATCGGAAAGTTAGGATTGTGTTATATCACCTATCTTTTGTTCATTTTAATGGCCATATTGATGAGGGTGCATGTTGAAACATGTTTCAAATTGAGGTGCCTGGCAACAACTTCGATAGTTTTGGGGTCAAATTGCAAAATTCGTGATACTTTTATTTTTGGGTGAGGGGGTGGGGTTGGTGACTGTGGGGGAGGGGGTAAGTGTTCTTTCCGCAAAACTTCAAATAAGAATGGAATTGCTTCCTAAAATTTGTGACTTGACAGGTTCATACTTGGAATGAATAGCAGAAATTGGATGACATGCATGTTTTCACACTGTTTTCCCATCTGCTTGATGTCAGTAGTAGGCTGGTACTGATCCAGCTCCACAGAAGTCCAAACTATTAAAATATGACCCCTCCAAGTCTTTCATTATCTTCTTAGAATGAAAAGCCCTCATTAGATTTCTAATAAACTCCGGTTATATTATTGACACCATATGCAAGTCAGCAGCATGACCCCCAACTTCCTTAACTGTCCGAGCAAAGTAAGGTCAGCTGCTATTTTTTTTTACCACTCTACGATCAAGTCATAATAATCTGTGCATCTTCCTGCTCCAAGCATTAACCTTAGGGTCAGAGGAAGGAAGATAGTAGTTGAATGGAAGCTTTATCCTTTGGCTTGCGGAAATACCTCCAAAGTTACTTCCATCATGTTTAATGGTAGACATTTGAATTATGGACCAATCAAGAGGAACCAATGTACTGGGCTTTGTCGTCGTAAAGAGAAAAAGCAGCAACCGAGTTCAATAAAACCAGCTACTCAACTAGAAACAAGCGTTTTGTAGACAGCCAAATCTCCAACCAAAAGCAGAAGCAGAATATGTTGTTGCTGAATGGAGAAAATTGGCAGAAAAATACCTTGGATTGCTCAAAATATACAGAAAACCATGAACTGATTGAAACCAGCTGAAAAATATCTTTGGACCAGACTAAGTTGGAGTTGAACGGGCCAAACAGAATGGAGTTGAAGAAAAACCAGCTGGGTTGAGGGAATGGGTAGCAATCGGGGTTGGCCCAATCTTTATTGACCAGGACTAGTCATGAATCGAAAAAATTAGTAGACACTACCTCAGTATTCCCTTTGAGCATTAAACTTGAGCGATTTTTCTATCTATAATTCCAGCAAGTCACCCTGGTGAAGCTGATGGGGACAACTGGCAGCACTGTTATGAAGTTTATTAAAGGCAAGGTAAAGATTCTTCCCAGGCCAAAACTTTAAGTTGGCATATACTAGTTGATGTCAAGCCCACTTGGGAGTAACATCATGTTGGGCTATTGAATTGGCTTTGAAAACAATCTAGTCTAGAACACTTACTTATGCCTTGGTTAGCCTGGTCAGGTTATGGCAAAATTGGGGGGCTTAAGGGTTCAAAAATAGATATTATCTTCACTCATTTTAGCATTGGTTCAATACAACCCTGGCAATTTGGCATTGATGTAATTTTGTAAGGGATGTCCAACGTTGATCTTATCAAATAACCCTGCATTTGTTTTGTTGTGTATTATGAAAAACTAATATTTGTGCACAAAATTGGTCATGCTGTTATATTGTGTAAGTACGGTATGTTTTCAGGCTTTCAATTAGTACGCTCATTCATTTGGCTTTCTATCTTCTTGATTATATAATCACCTCTAAGTACAAAGATTTATTTAACAAGCATAGGCATCGGTTCTGTCTTAATCGTTTTTCCCTGGAGTTCTTGTTATTATTATCAATATCATATTGTGGGATTGTTCTGTGTTCTTGCAGGCTCGGATTGCTAAGCTTGAGGAGAAACTTGCTGCTACTGATATGCCTTGAGAACTTTAATGTGACTGAAGTCACTGTTGAATCAATGAAAATAATAACATAAGAAGTTAAGGTTCTGCTTTCCAGGTTAGAACTTTTAGCTTTAATAATGTTTTAAAACGTTTTGATAAAATATGTTTCTATGCATCTGGAGCATAAGAGGAAATTATAAATTCCTATTTACAATTAAGAAGCACTATGAGATTTAATATGGCAGTGTATTGTGGCTCCATTTCGCTAGTCACTCATGTGTGGGTACTGGCTATCACGCTTGTATATGTCGCGTGTACTTGGGCTATGCCCATATCAATATCATCAATAAAATCTTGTTTACCAATAAAAAAGTTACAGAATACGATGCCCCCATTAAAGTTCTTCCACCGTTTCTGTTTGGTTGCATTTGTTTGCCAACATGTTTTAGCAGGCACCTTGAAAATTGACCAAGATTTTAACTCGACTAAGTTTTAAAGCAGAATTGGCTCCTAATATATATAGATTTTTGTTATATTATGCATATCTGCGAGTGCCTTGAAATAAGGTTAAGTGAGTGAGGAGTGCCATGGCTGAATATCATGATCAACTTTACAAGGAACAGTGCAACTATGTTGAATCATGAGGGTGGAATGACATGGGTTTGTATGCCCATTTCCATCAAAGTTCATGTTAGTGTCAGTCAAGTCTCATATACCAGGAGGCTTGAAAGATGGGCTTGCTTCCTCTTTAAGCACAAGAAGTGGTCCCAAGCCCAAGAAGTGGACCTCACAACCCAATCATACGGAGACGAAGTGTCATGGCTTAGAACCCATCTGAGCCCTGGGAGCTGAGTGACTCCTCTGAATCCTCCATCAATGAGAGTGTGGTTAATAATATTACAACAGAAGTAAATGTTGAACTGGCATTATAAAGCAGCTAACCTACCTTAAAGTCATTTTTTCATCTCCTACTCTATCGTTAGATTCAGTCTCTTCTCCACAAGGGATCCACGCTCCAACTTTCACCCATGTAGGTTCACTTAAGGAACCTTGGCTTCCTTGGCCAAGTAATAAGCCCATTACACGTAGTGTCATTTAAAATCGCATAATTAAATCCCACACTAACTCTTTGTTGACCATTAAAATGTTTAGGTCCTAATCGTCAAGTATGTGTTGGGGTTTGTGGAAAGCATTTGACAATGAATGGGTATGGCCTTGAGCGTTGGTTTCGTTTGTATTAAAAACCAAAACAAAAAATGAAGTTATTAGTCATATACAAAAAGTCAAATCTACATGCATATAGTGATGGTATTGGTTATTGGAATGTATACTAATTTTAGCTAGTCTGGATATCCTTGAAAAGCAAGTATGAAATTGTTCTCATATTCTATGAATTTTTATAAAGTTGCATGCTAGAGATAACATTGAAGAATATTTTTAATGAGGTCAATTGAAGAATTTTTGAATTTTTCCTACTCGTTGAACCTACTTGGAGTACAAAGTTCCTTATGATGTTTTACAATTTTATTTAGAATTTTAACATAAACATTCACTGTCTGTTGCAGAATGCATAGAACTTCTGTAGCCTGGCCTTATGTGATGGAAAGGGTCACACCTGGTACAAGAAATCTTTGGGAGCAGGCTTGTGTATTTTAAAAACTTTGTTATTTTTTTAAATTTTATATGGTTAGGAATGCTCATTGGCGAATCAAGTATTACAAAATATGGTTAGGAATGCTTTTAATGTCTTTTAGTTTTAATTGTACAGAAATTCTATGTAGGAACTTGGATACTTTTATGATTTCATTCTTCCCAGATGTTTTTATAATAAATTCATGACTTGATGATGTGGATAGTGAAAAACAACTAATGGCATTGTCAGGGAGTCAGGATTGGTTTGGTCAGGGAGTAGGGTGATTATAACATGCAGAAATAGTCATCTATTGATAATACATAAAGTGAACGATATCTAGGAGGTTGAATTGCTTCAAACCGCCAATGCTTTGCAACTCTTTAGTATGGTGGATTGAAGACTGACAAACTAAAGTGTTAGTCTGGAGTCACAAAGTATCGACGGTTTGAAACAGCTCAACGTCATAGATATCATTCACTTTATGTGTTATCAACAGATGACTATCTCTGCATGTTATAATCACTCTACTTCCTGGACCAAACCAATCCTTAGTTCCTGATAATGCCATTAGTTGTTTTTCACTATCCACATCATCAAGTCATGAATTTATTATAAAAACATCTGGGAAGTATGAAACCATAAAGTACCCAAGTTCTTGCACAAAATTTCTGTACAATTAAAGCTAAAAGGCATTAAAAGCATTCCTAACCATATTTTGTTGATTTGCCAATGGGCATTCCTAACCATATAAAACTTACAAAAATAACAAAGTTTTAGGTGAGTTTATTTTAGAAGTTTCATACTTGGTACCAGTACCACTCTAATTACACAGGTCACCCATTCACGCTTGGGTCCAATTTTTTATGGTGAGTTTAATTTATAAGTTTCATGCACCCTAATTTAAGCAATACAGATGCTCTCCCCCTTTCCTTTCGTATCCTACGTGATCAACTTTATTAATCATTGCCTTTATAATTTTTAAATGAGAATTGGTAAAGCCACAAAGAGTCTACAAAAACATCCTATAAATTGACGTGATTTCATATGATCCGTAAGATCTATTTACAATAAAAATAACTTTACAATTTGACAAATTATAACAAAACACATTAATTTACAAGATTATTTTTATATAATTCTTTTGCGAATAAAGTATCTCTCTTTTTAAATTCACCTTAGAGCAAGAGAGACGCCCCAAAGTTAGAATGCGAATCTCATATATGGAGTGCAAAGAATTTTGATATGTAACCTTTAGTGGTAGCTTAAAACATGGTTAAACTTCTCTTTTATTGTTGTTTTCCTTTTCTCTTGTTAATTTCACAAAAGGTTCGACTCAGATGTTGCAAAAACTCCGTCTTTAAATCCATAAAGTACATGGAATTTTAACTCTTTGTCATTTCTTCCTTAATTCCTTTTGGTTTTCTTTTTTATTCCTTTTTCTTTTGCTATTTCTTCATAATTCCTTCGTTACTGGTAAAATACACGACATTTTATCAATACATCATTAATATTGAGATTAGATTGACTATCAAATGTTCCAAAAATAACTAATAAAAAAGAAAAACTAAGTTACTAAGTTCCAGGGGATATGCTATATCATAACACCATGTAATAGTTTTGGCCCAAATACACATTGTCAAGTACAACTTGAGTCGAGCCCACAAAAAAACAAGTCCATGTTCTTGAACCTTTTCCACCATCCATGACCTTTCTTCCCACGTATACTACCCTTCTTCTTCAATCTCAGATTGGGCTGCTTCTCCCTTTTAGAGCAATCATCCACGACATCATCCTCAACAACATTCTTTTTTCCTGTGCATTCCTTAACACGTTGGTCTCTCTGTACAAGCTGCTCATAGTACTCCTTGTTCCTCTTCTCCAACCCATAAATCTGTGCCTGAAGATCCTCTATTCTACGATTGAGCATGAAAACCCTATGACCTTCCCTCATCTTCAGCACACATCTTGCCAACTCGCTAGCCTTCCTCTTCATAAGCATAGATTCTGATGCCAACCCTTTGTTCTCTTCCACCAATGCATTCACTCTATACCCTAACCTTGCATTCTCATTCAGTAGTATTAGCCTCTCTGACTCTAGCACTTCAAGCAAGCTCTTCTGCAAATCTATCTTCCTTGAGGACTCACTACTGCGCTGCTCTATAACGCCCATCTCATGCTGTAATATGTCATACTCAACGTTCTTGATCACGAGATCCGCAACAATGGCATCACCTACCGATGTGCCATATCCATCAAGCATTATCTGAGGAGTTTGTTGGTAAGACAGGGAGCTCTCGGCATCCGAATCAAACACATTGGTCACGCCATCTTCTTCTTCGAGATCAGACTTATCAAAATCCACAGCTGAGATTCGGGAAGAATTGCTTCGATGAGATTTGGCCAATGTTTGAATGTAACGATCAGATAAGGTGATGTAGCCATTGTAGAGGTCTTGGAGTAGGGCAATTAGCTGAGGCCGTTTCTGATAGTAAGATTCAGCACGCTCCCGAAAGGTGTCACCAGTGTTATCTTCTACAACCGTCTTCATTGTCAATGTCATCATCCTAGCATCCAAATCTATCACACCATACAAAAATTCAAAAATTTCATCACAATGCAGTCAACAACAGAAAATGATATTTAGGCATAAATTCCAAAATGGAAAAAAAAGAAAAGAAAGAAAGGTTATTAGCATAAACCAAATGAACAAGTTGGAACAAGGAACATGTGGACTCAAACACATGACTCACTTGATTGGTTCTCAAAAAGTCATTTCATCTTCCCACCAGCATTGAAGCTCTCTGAGCTTGGGCCATGAACACGGGACTGAAGGGGAGACATGGGCCGCTTGTACTTAAATTTTGACACAATCCAATTTTTGTATATAGCTAAATGTACTCTCTCTCTATATATATATATATATATATATATATATGAGCATTGCTACTCATAAGTTTCATAAACCACACACTTTACTTTTTTTATTTTTAAAAAATTTTTTAGATTTATTTTTTTTAAACTAATTCAATTTTTCTATTCATTATTAATATAACAAATATTTGATAAAAGAAAAAAATAAAAAAATAAAAAAAATAGATGGTGTGTGATATATGAGCTTATGTTTAGAATTTTTCTACATATATTATTGACAGGGTGTCCAAGTACAGCATTCCGACTAATTCCGAGAGTTCACACACACACATAGTAGAAAGCCCTATGGAATTGCCAAAAACAACCAAATTTAACTTAACCCATCTATTTCATGGACCATTTAACAAAAAACGCTCTTATCTGCATCTCCTAAAAAAGTAAAGACCCTATCACCTACTTTTTTATTTTTTTGAGATCCGACATCTTTCAAATCTTATTTGGGAAACCATGGACAGCAAGCACCGACGAAATTATAAATGCGTGAGAAAACGAAAGATTCTACTCCAAAATCTTCTGTCTACAACATGGCAAAAACAACAGAGACAGGTCTGTTCGCGAAGTTTGAAAAAAAATTTGAATTTAATTGTTTGTTTCGATTGGAACATGGAATGGGACATCCATCTACGGCTACGCCAGAGTTGTTCTCAGGGTAAGGTCAACATCATGGTCCCATGTGCTGCTATATGTGTACGCTCCAAGTTTTACGATAAAAATTGCATTGAAATATTAGCTCATATATATTTTTACAGTTTTAGTATGAGAATGAAAGAGAAGATAGGACCCAAGTTCAATTTATAATCTAATTTCAATCCCATTAAAAATAAAATAATATTAAGTAAATTCTTAAAGAAGTAGAGTATGACAAAATGTAGGAAATTTTGAAAGAAAATGATACAAATACAATTTTTTTTTATAATTTTTTACATAATTATGTTTTAAACGAAGAATATTTTTATAAAATAATTTATAAAAGGAAAATTTATTTAGAAATCTTATTAGTAAAATACCTAATAAATCACTGATTTTTCACATTGTTTTATGAAAATATCATGAATTTAAAATATAAGAAATTAACAACCGTACCACTCATTTTACATCGTTTTCCGATGTGTTGGGTCGATCATTACTCTCTCGAACTACCACACAAAATAAAAGGATAAGGACATGAGTAACGAGTATGTGGTAGGAAGAGATTCACGAGGCCCTGAACATTGACAACGACGAAACACGAAAGAACAGAAAGGTCGCCGTTGCGAATACCGATAAAAAAAAATTCAATAGTACACTGCATTGTATAATTTTATTTATTTATTTATTCTGGGTTTGGCCTTGGGATTGCTTTCTTTATGCGTCAAGAGTTTGAAATTTAAACAAACAGAGGAAGAAGTATACACTGCCACATACGCTAAAGCCTTCATGATGTGTATGTATTCTATGACAGTACTTTTTCAACTTGGCTTTTTCAAATTCAAACTTGTTTCCCAAAGTGTCCCACATTTGAATCACTAAGAAAATTATTGTGGTTTAAGCCAGACATTCGCTGTCCTGAGCCGACAAACAACACAAGCAGCAACAATAATTCTTAAAACATTGTCACAAGACATTATATTTATACAACATATATTGTTGTTGTTCAAGTTCGATTCAGTTAAATTTAAGGTTTATTGGAAAGCAATAGATATTAGTATCCCATATCAATGAAGACTCACAAAAAGAAAAAGATGGGGCATGGGAATACCCTTATCCTGAAATCAAATTACATTGGAAGACAGGAATCAGCAAGGGCACAAACAACGTAAGAAATACTTGTTGGGTGGAGTTAGGATGTGTACCGGAAAGGGTGGACAGAAGCCAGGATGGCTTTGAGCCACTTTCCCTGAAACTGGTTCTTCCTCTTGGGGTAGGATTTGCCTCATTTTGATCGTCAGAAGTTGAAAAAGACGAAGCTGTTTTCTCTGTTGTCATGTCTTCCTCCCACAACCCCATTATTATTGAATTCTCCCACCTCTCAACCTGCACATGCGAAGCTTCAATAAATACATATAATGCAAAACCAATTGAATTTAATGGGGCTGCTGCCGTGTCTTTTACGCAAGATTGTTACTTTCTTTGGTACTGTCAAACTTGCTTAAATCTTCTGCATATTTTCTTGCTAGTTAAGTGCCTGACATTGCATTTAACAGGGAGACCATACCACATATAGTTCGTGGTCGGAATTAGAAAAGTCAGAGAAGAGAAGATGGGCAAAATGAAAAGCGCGGATCTCGAGGAACAATAAATAACCAAATAATCGAGGAGCCCACAAGCAATCAAATCCCATGTAGTAAAGTGAACATTCAACGTGTTGGAATAGTAATGAGTAATGACCCAAAACCACCCGCATGTATGGATCGCCTTCAAACCAGTTTTTCTCATGTTTTTCTGCGTCATTAGCAAATCACAAAACATGGGAGAAGGGGAAAAATGAGAGCTTTTCGATGTCCTCCAATTTGCTACTTTTAAGAAATAAACGAAACCAAGTCACAAAGAGATAGCTAGCGTTTGAAAACTAAGACGAGAAGTATCAGAAGAGAGAATCATGCAAATATAAGATATCTTTTCGAAAACTTGTTCAAGCAACCAGACAAAGAGATATTCCAAACAAAAACTTGCCAAGAAGTCCTACACAGACACAGAATATCGTCGGAGAAGACAAGGGTAAAGGGCTGAGGTTGAGAGAGAGACAGAGAGAGGGACTTACAGGAGAGGAGAGGGCAGATAGTATGCACGCGAATGGCTGGTGAAGGTGACGAGAGAAACGTATTTGAAAAGTAAGCCTGCAGAGAATCTTGCGAGAATAACGTAGAGAAAGGAAGGTGCTGGGGAAAGAGATACAGTAATCTGTATAGGGTTGCAGTACGTATCATGGAAGCAGGAGGAGATCGTTCAAAATCCGCCTCACAATTTATTTTGTGATTTGACCACTCGAAGAACGACACCCCTTTTATGTTTTTTTTTTTTTGTCTTTTTCAATTGTGTCAGTATGTTTTCTTTCTGATTTCGTATTTAAGTTTCAAATCTGCTCATTTAATGCTTCTGTATTAAAGTAAAAAGTTGACGAAATTAAATTAAATATTATTTATTATTATTATTATTATTTTAAAATTTAAAAAGAATTAAATTAATATTTAAAAAAATTAAAATTATTTATTATTATATTTTATATAAAAATTTAAAAAATATGATAATAATAAAATAAAATGATATAAATTAAAATAAATTTGGAACGGTGGTCACAACATAGTACTCTATATAACTTTTAAAACTCTTGACTTTTCAATACCTACTACTTCTTTCCCGTCCACATCCGTATCCCGATTCCCATTCCATATCTTAAAATTTATTTATTTTAAGATTACAACGCTCAATTTTTTAAAAAAGATAATGTCTGATAAATTTTTTATATAAAGTTTATATTTAGTTAATTTTTTCAACAGTCTACTACTCTTCCATTGTAAATATTATTATTTTTTAAATACTAATTACTAAGAATTTATTTTGCAACCAATTGTTTTTAAATATTTTTAGATATTTTTTTTCTTAAAAACAAAACACTTTTTAATTTAAAATTTTCAATTTTTTCATTTAATCATTATAATTTTTCTAAACCCTCAAACAAAACACAAAAACAATCATACTTTTTTAAATTTTAAAATAATAATAATAATAAATTATATTCAAATAATTTTTTAAGTTTATAATATTTTTATTTTTCATTTTATAAAACTCAATAAAAAATCTTAACTCAAACCATTTACTACTATTAACAGATATATTGCGATATTCTAAGTATCCAAATAAGTTCAAAAATCTCAAAAGTCTAAGCTTGATGGTTCGTTTATGATATAAAACCCAAATTGATACGGGGTATTTAGGTCAGATTCTACATTTATTATATTGAAGTATTACTTTAAGAATGTGAATTTGTACAAATATAAAAAGAAAAGTTCAATATCTTCATTGGACTAAGAGCAATATTAGTTAGTTTTTCACAAATCTTATATTTATACTCATTTTTACCTTATTAGTAAATATTTGGTTTTAAATTTTGAAAATGATTCTGATTTTAATTTTGACTAAAACTTTAGTAAGATTATTGTTTATTTATGTATTAATTTATCATACAATAATTTAGATTTTTCTATTTTTGGAAAATCATCATAATTTTGAATTTTGCAGCTATTTAATTTTGGCTTGTAGGCTTCATAAAATGATTTCAAATTTTACTATTAATTAATATTATTCAGAGTTTTCTTTGTGTTTTGAGCTAATCTCGTCTTCTTTGTTTTGATCATCTGTTGAAACTAGTCGACAAAACAATCTCTATTCTGTTCAACATCAATTGGCATTAGAGCTTAAGCATCTTTCCTGGAGTTAATATCTCATCAATTTCCATGGTTGATGGTCGTGATTGTGATCGTTGAGAGCAGGTTTCGAACGAGGAAGTCCCGCATTGTGATCGTAGCATTCAAGAAGTGATGATTGAAGATTTGCAGAGACAAGTTGCAGAGTTATCCCGGCATCCAATGGCGCAGGATATCGGTGATCATGAGATGGAAGATCACGATTCCAATTCTAGTTTTGAGAACCCGTATCACAATCATGCTCTATTCTAAAAACACCGTGGTTGAGAGGAGCATTATGAGATCTCAATTTTAGAGTTAATTTACCAGAATTTCATAATACTCTTCAAATTGAATCGAAGGTTTTGTTGATTTATTATATGAGGTTGAGTGGATTTACTACTATAAGGAATAAGAGTTTGAAGATGAATATTCTTCCATAGGGTGGAACTCTATACCAATCTACGATATCTATCCTGAGGAAGATAACATAATGAATGAGGTAACTATTTTTATTGAAAACATAGAAAATTTGGAAAAAGAAAATGGTGGTGAAGTTTTGAATTTGAAGATCAAGAAACAAGTTGTAAGATAATTAACTATGTTGGTTTTCTTAGAGTTGATGATTTTTTTCGAATTCTCATATGAAAAAAATATATTTCTTTTTTATTTGAGATGTCGGAAATAAACTTAATTTTGAAATATAAGATGTTCAATATTGTTTTACTTCAATCCGATCAAATCAATTTTAATTTTTTTATGATCATCGAGACGATATAACGAAAGGAAAGAAAGTTTAGTCTAATTGGGTATCCAAAAGATCGAGACAAGAAAATTTAGAATTTGAGAACAAATTCTCTAGAGTGAGAATGATGTAAACTCAAATTGATATGAGGTATCTACGTCTAGATTCTACTTTAATTACATTAAAGCATTACCTTAAGAAGGTGAATTTGTACAAATATGGAAGGAAAAGCTTAGGGCCAGTTTGGTTACTAGATCAGATGAGATGTTTTCATCTCATCTATATCATACACCAATTTTTCCTATCCAAACACATTATATTTCATCTCTAAATTTTAAAAACACTCACTTAAGTAAATAGTAATGAACAGTGAAATTTAGCAGTGAATAGTACAAAACAGCTCTGAACAGTACAAGTTGACATTAACAGTGTGTGAATAGTGACATAAACAATATGTGAACAGTGCATAATTCAGTTGAAAATTAAAGTTGTGGGACCCACATATTTTTCAAATCCCAAAAATTAAAAAACTATCTCATTTCATCTCATCTCACTATCCAAACACATTTTTTTAACAAACTATTTCATCTTACCTTAATTCAAAAATTTTACTACTATTCAAAATATCTTATCTCATCTCATTTGAACTGTGTATCCAAACTGGACCTCAATATTTTCCTTGGAATAAGGGCATTATTAGTTATTTTCCCTCAAATCATATATTTATGTTCATTTGTTCTTATTAGTAAATATTTAGTTTCAAATTCTAGAAGTGATTCTAATTTCGGTTTGGTCAAAATTTTGATAGAATTCTTGTTTATTTATATATTTATTTCTTATACAATAATTTAGATCTTTTCATTTTTAAAAAATATCATAATTTCCAATTTTGCAACTATTTAAGTCTGGCTGGTCGGCTTTATAAAATGATTTTGAATTTTATTATTAATCAATATTATTCAGATTTTTCTTTGTATTTTGGAGGAATTACTTGTCTTCTTGTTTTGATCATTTGTTGAAACTTGCCGTAAGAATTAATCTAAATTCTATTCGGCATTAATTTGGGAACACAACCATTCTAAAAAATTCTCAATTTCATTACTATTAATAAACTGTTTACTATTATATTCTCACTACTATTCACAGATTATCTAATATACTCGTAGGCCTAATTTGGATGTTGAGATGTGATGAGAAATCTGTAAATAGTAAAATAGTTTGTCAATAGTAGTGAATAATTTGAGTGAAGATGATTTATGAGATTTTGATAAACGATAAAGAAAAAGTTGAATAAAAATATTATCATAATATTATTTTTATTTTGAAAATTGAAAAAGTTGAATTATTATTTATGTTTTGTTTCGAAATTTGAAAATTTTTTAATGATTAGATAAAAAAAAGTTAAAAATTAATTTGAAATTGATAAGTATTTATTTTTTAGGGAATACTTTGGGAATGAAATGAGTTGAGAGTTTTGTGAATAGTAATGAGATAGTTTGAGTTAAGTATTTATTGAATTTTGGAAAATGAGAGAAAGAGAACGTTGAATAAAAAATATTATAAAATTAAAATAATAATTTTTTAATATTATTTTATTTTGAGATTTGAAAAAATTGAATTATTTTTTATTTTTTATTTGAAATATTGGGAAAGTTATAATAATTAGTTTGAAAATGTTATAATGATTAGTTTAAAAGTCCTTTGTGTTTGAATGATGCTTGAGAATGAAATGAGATGGGATGAGATGAGTTAAGATGAAATTTTTTTCCAAACATCACCTTAGAGTGTTTGGGTTGAGATTAGGACTGGGCTTCGACTTCGACGGAGTCGGAGGAGTGCTTTCCAATTGAAACTCTGACCTCTGATTGGAATTCCGATTTTGTAATGGGCCCAATTGGCTGAACCCTAAAATTAAAAAAATAAATAAAAAGAAAAAGTAATAAAAAACAATGTAATACATAATTCAAAAACTCCTATACAATAGTTCAAAACATTGATAATAGTAAAAAAAAAATCCATTTCTAACAATTGGCCCATAAAGAAAAACATATTGAACAGTTTATAAAAGTAAAAAATCATCTGCAGCACCGTACTTGGCCGTTGGTGATACCTGAAATTAAGATAAAAATTCACAATCAATAATAGTTTAAAAAAAAAATTTAATGCAACTTCTTCTTTTTCAACAGTAGTAATATTTATTATTTGTGAGTTTTCACTTAATTAGAAGACTTATAATTTATTGCTAATTCATCAATTTTTCTATACTTATTACATATATATATATATTAGGTGGGAGTAACGTGCGAAACATATTTGTCTAATTTTATGAAATAGTTATTTGTAAAAAATAATATATATTTTATAAAAATTATTGATGTCACTTAATAATTTAAGACATATTGGAGAAGATAAAAAAAAATTAGTTCAAAATATTATATAATCCAATACATGTTTATAACATCCATAATTTTAGCAAAGATGTACACGAAAAATTTAATAAAAGTCCAACACAAACGGTAGTTCAAAATATGTGTTGTTTGATGTTTGTATTATAATTCATCAATTTATGTCATCATGTAGACGATCAATAGAGACAACATTGAAATTCTTATTTTGCTGTTGGTTGAGTCGATCAGGATCAACATAAAGTTAAAACATAATCTTTTTATAAAATTTGTGGTATAATATTTTCTATATATAGCATATATATAAATCCTAAAATATATTTTGAAGTTGTTGGCTAAATTTACTCTATCTTGATGAACTCAAGGATCACGGCCTTTTTCACGTGCCCATCATAGCAAGCCCACGTGTGAAATATGACTTAGCAGAAGCTACGTACTACTACCATGGAAAAAAAACACTTTAATTAAACACATTTGTATTATATATATTGTATGATATTTTTAAATTTGGAATACTCAATAATCTGAGTTAATGAAACGTCTAATACACGTGTATTATACTTAGGGATTCACGTCTTATGCACCTAATACACGTGTATATGTTAAGGAGAAAGAGAAAAATATAATAACTAATCTTTAATTACTTATTATTATATAAACTATTAAGTATTATGATTAATAAATCATATAACAACATTGAATACTATCTCTCTCAACATTTATGTCTTCATTCTATATGCTGATTACATTCACACGTATTTAAACAAACGGTGTTAACTTTAACAAAAAAATAAGAAAAACTGTTAAAACAAGATTTTCCGTTTCATACACACTTTTTATATATAGAAGATATATATATGTATATGTATGTGCTCATGTAGGAGATCGAGAAGATTTATTGCTAATTCATGATCAATTATATTCATAAGGTTTATTTCTTCTTCCTAATCTTTCATATATAATTGGGAGCTGCAAACTAGCTAAGACATGATTAGTTAATGATTCTCGCATGCATATTAACATGATCATGAGCCTTTTCATTTTGTAGTCCATTTTCAATCTTCTGTGACTACCAATTTGATTTTTAGAGTTTGATAAATTTCTCAGTGGCATTTCAACAAACACCTAGAGTTCACTATCTACTTCATGTGATATTGCCAATTGAGTTCGCTGAGTTACTACAAGTCTACAACATTTCCTCAAAATCACTACAACCATTTCACTATCTAATGTTAAATGTCTATATATTGTTTATTATTCTCCAAAATCAAAACTGTAAATTTGAAAACTAAAATAAAATTTTTGAATCAAGGAGTTGGACTTACCAATCGGAGCTGACGATGGCAGGACAATCTATTGTCTCATCACATGAGTTGCCAATGAGGGAGGGAGAGAATTGTCAACTGCTCATTGGGAAGGGCCTTTGGAAGTTTGGTGTCTCACGAATATGAGGGATCGAGGGGGACTAGGAGAGAAAGGAGAGGGGGAAGATGAAAGGGGACTAAATGACCCCGTTCTACTTGCAATGGAACATCATTATTTAGTTATTTTTTTTAAAGAAAAAAAAACAAGTTGTAAAACAACGTCATTTTGCATTTGTTTTTTAAAAAAGCCCCAAACTTCGACTCTGATTTCTAATTTTTATTGAAATTTGAAGCAACTCCAAACTCTGTTTCAAATGACAGCTCCAACTCTGTTGGAGGTAGAGCGAAGGTCGGCTGAAATCAGGTTGATCGGAGTTTTGCCCAGCCCTAGTTGAGATGAGATTGGTTGAGAACATCTCAACATCCAAACAAGACCATAATATCCAAATTGAGCCTTAGTTAAGCATGGGTTGTAATTTAACTGTTGAAAGTGAGACCCCACTATTACATTTAGGCCATGTTGAGAAAATGAGATGAGTTATAATCTCAAAGTTTTTCATATTTTCATTTTCAAATATCACTCAAATATAAAATATTTTTTAATTTTAAATTTTTTATTTTTTTTATCTAATCGTTACAATTTTTTCAAACTTTTTTTTAAAAAAACAATACATCTTTTTCAAGTTTCAAAATAATAATAATATTAAAACATTATATTGAAATTTCTTTTTAACTTTATAATATTTTTATTCAACTTTTCTTATCTCATTTTTCAAAATCAAATAAAAATATCTTAACTTAAACCATTTTACTATTATTTAAGAAGCATGTCGATTCGTCTCATTATCCAAATATGCTATAATTAGTCCATTTCATAATCATTTGCCTGGCCTTGTTGCCTAGTAGGCAAGAGTTTTTTTTTTATAATTGGGACCGTCTACAGGGAGCCGGCGGGCTCTATCATAGGAGACTAATATATTACCCGCAGCCATGAGAGAGCATGGACTCGCCTATGAATCTCCTGTAAAAGAGTTATTTAGATCGCTCTGTGGTCCCATGGAGAAGCCTCTTGGACAAATGGAGATTGAGGCAATGATACAAGCTAGCAGTAGAGCAGACCAATACGGGAGGAAACTTAGGGCCCATTTGAAACTTAGGATTAAACTATTATTGCTTAATTTTCAGTTAAATCTAATATCTAAATATTTAACTCTCAAATTATTAAATTTATCTTAATTTAAAACTTCTTTATACGTTGGACTCACAATATTTTTTAACTCAATATCCTCTTACACGCGGGATCTAGAATATTTTTAATTTTTCATAAATACATCTAAGCTCATCTTAACATCTAAACATATTTAAACTCATTTTAAATAGGTCCCATAAAACTTATTCCCATCATCTTAACTCACTACTATTCATAAAGAATTCAACTCATTTCAATTCAGATCAACATCCAAACTGGGCCTTAGATTCAAATATTTTGCCAACCCCATTGTATTTACTAAACTTTGATATCTTGAACCCTTCCGAAAGAACTACATCTAGAAAAATAGTTGTTATAAAGTATTTTCAGATATTTCATTCTCAAACATCACTCAAATACAAAATATTTTCAATTTAAAATCTTCAACTTTTTTCTTTTAATCATTACAAATTTTCCAAACTTTCAAACAAAACATAAAAAATAATACTATTTTCAAATTTTAAAAGAAAAATAATATTAAAATAATATTTTCAAACAATTTTTTAATATTTTTATTAAATTTTTTTATATTATTTCTTAAAATCCAATAAAATATCCTAACCCAAAGCGATTATAACTTATTCCAACCAATTAAAAATTGCATTTATTTTTAAGTTATCTAGCAAACGAGTTTTCTTTTTTAAATTTATTGTACAAAAATATGATAGAAGTAAATATATATATATATATATATTAACTTTTTCATTATTGTATTTAATAAGAATAGGAGAAAAATTAAAAAATAAAACATATAGTTCTTTATTTTCTTTAGTTGAATAAAAAAAATTAGGAGATGTATGAGTATTTTGTATTAAATTTGTGATTAATTTATGATTGTGCATGAAATACTACATATGTCATGTGTTTATAAGTTAATGGTCTTTTTCTTCTTCATATGTGAGGCCAAAAGGAAAAAAAAAAAAAAGTCAAAAATTGAGATTAAATACACCAATTACACGTTTATTGAAACTATTTGCATTTATATCATATTTTTATTGAAACTAGTCAATAAATTTATATTTTACACTATTTTATACATGATATTAAATGCTTGAATTGCATTATATATAATTTTTAATACTTTTTATCAACATTAAAATAATCAAATCAAAATTATTATGAATCGTCCAATTGAATGATCTTTATCCATTTTTTAACCCGATTTCAATTTTTCGAACCTTGCTTCAGATCTTATAAAATTAGGTTGGTCTGCCTTTGAATGATCAAATTAGGTCATTTGATATAAAAAGATATATGTAATTATTATATATAGAATTTATAATGTCTAGAATTTAAGAAATCTAAATTACATAATATTCATTAACATAACCTTTCAAATTAATTGAAACTTGAACTACCAAATTTATTTACATTCGACATAGAACTAGATGACGTGGCTCGCCAGGAACAAAGCTCTTGCTCAAAAAATTATATACGTTATTAATTCAGATGGTCGCCAAATAACTTTCTTTGGTAAAATGTTTATTTACAAATACTAACGGACTTTTGTTTGAATAGTAATATTTAATAATTGATTATAATTTTATATTTACAAGTGAATCATCGAACAAAATGAATCTGAGTCAAGAATCAAAATTAAACTTAGTTGCATAAGGTCCGATAGTGAATTGAGATAAAAATTAAAAATTGAATAAAATATTATTTCTTAATATTTTTATTGTTTTGAAATTTAAAAAAGTTAAAAATTGTTTATTTTATATTTTGTATGAAAATTTTAAAAAAATTATAATAATGAGATGAAATAAAATGCTTTCACTATCCAAACGAGAAGTAAATCCCGAAAGGGAAGTTGAATATATATATCTACCCCAAAAAAATTTAAACAAAAAAAAAAAAAAGCGTTAACCCCAATCCGGTTGTAACTTCAACGTCTTAATAGTAAATTGTACCCAATTCCGTGACAATATAATATATATATATATATTTATATATTTAATGAAGTGAAACTTGAGAAATCCAAGCTTCATCGAGACAGAAAAGAGTTTCACATGAGAGACAGATGCTTCTTAATATATAGGATATAGAGGTAAAGGACAATAATATCATTTTGATGGGCAAATCCTGCTCATATGTAACTGGAAGTTGCTAAATCTAATTCAAGAGGCTAGTTTTGCAGCTTATACAGACAACAGACGGATATATATGTAAAATCAATTCATAACCATAGAGACGAAGTAGCATCCTAACTGTTTACTTTTGGTGTTAGCATTGTCCAAACTAATGACCTTTTTTCTGGAACTTCACAACAACATGAGTGTACAGCAACAGAGACAAGATAACCAGATAGCAAAGAGTAAATATGCACCTATTCCAATTTCGGGCTGCCACGGAAACAAAATGGTGATAGCAGCAGTGGTGCAGAATGATGGAGGTTTCAGTTTTCCCGTCCATTTCATAGACAGAATGGCCATCACTTTGCAATCAACTAAAGAACATCCCTTAACAGCATATTGGATGAGTGTTTGGTAAGTGTGCACCCTTTTGAATATGATTTAGCACTTCAATAATAAAGTGAACATATTAAAACAGATTACCTCCCATATCGGCATATAACTTCTTCTCCTTCTATAAGCCTCTCCACAGCATCTGAAGGAAGGCCAATCATCTCTAATGTCTTCTCCCAAATTTGGTATGATGTCTCAACGTTATGTGCTTCCTCTGACGGATTTGTAGGACGGCAATCTTGAGAAAGGAAAGCACAAACAGGCCACTCGTCTGCTTTCAACAACTCACAGTACTCTGGGACTTGAGGATCTGTGGCCGCAAAAAGAGCACTCCTTGAACCTGAAATGGCAGTGATTTACTTATGATGTGAGTTTACATTTTTAGTTGCAGGATAATCTAGGTGTATTTAACACTTATTCTTTCTTTATTGTCTTCATTATACATGAAGATATTCTTCTGTTCCTTACTTGAAAAGCCCTTAAGATTTTATTGGAATGATTGTGGTTATAAACTGTCGATTGTTGCCACTAGGGAGGATATAGTGTACACGTCATAAAAACAGTGATGGTTAAACTTCATTTCTTTAAGAAACTCTTCAATTCCCACATTAGGATGAAAAATGTATTTATGTTTTTCTCATACCCGCGCCACTTCTAAAAGAAGTAAAACAGGTCAAAGTTATAGGGGCCTTTAAGGTTCGGTTTGGTCCAAGAAAATTCTCATCTCAAACTCAAAATTCTTATCTCATCATTACAACTTTCCTAAATTCTCATACAAAATATAATAAATAATTCAACTTTTTCTTAACTTTTTCAAATCCCAAAACAATAATAATATTAAAATATAATATTTTAATATTTTATCTTAAAACTCAAAATTCTCACTTACCAAACCATTCCTAAATAATTGGTTATCAGCTTGCATAAGAAAGAGATGTCTCCTTTGGAAAGATATCTACACGTCTCACGAATTACCAGGTCCATCAACAAAATCCGCTTCAACTTTATGTTTATTTGATTAATGAAAGACCCTAGGACTTAAAGATGAGAGGAAGAAACATAAACAGGAAAAGTACACATGCATATCGTTGTTACCCAACTCTGGATGACGGAGAAATCAGACTATATTAATGCATCAATGAGACTAACAACACCATGCTTATAGACGTCCCAGTAAACCTATATAATTGAGAAGGTAAAAAGGATGTACTACGGTCCTAGAAGACTCACCTTCTTGGGCATTAAAGATAAAATAGGGTATCAGATGATAAGCCGCTTGAACAATTTTGGGAAGATCCCGGGCCTGCAGTTGAATATAGTTAAAACCATGACAAGAAGAATATACGTAACTCAGCAACATTTTGAGATTATGAAGCAAATACGTTGAGCTGTTTGTTATTAGTGAATGAAAAGACTATCAAGAAAACCTTGAACTTCTTGAGAAAAATTCTCGAAATCAAATGGGCTTAACTATATAAACAGAACCTACATAGGTCCCACACTTCATTTTCCAGGCCCATACACTTGTTAAGTGTACAGGAATATAAATTAACCATGTATAATCAACAGGTGAGGTTCTTCAGGCTCCAACATTTAAGCTCAGTAAGATAATTTGTCTTTTCACTATACACAACTATTTGCACACTTCACTTATATAGTGCCAAGCTATAATGTTGAAACAAGGTATAAACGATGGGATTCTCCAGCTGGGTTACCATCAAAGCCAAAACATTCAAGCCTGTGGTAGTGGAGAGGATCTCAGTATTTACGTGTAACAGAAAGTAGTGTAAAGGCCTTAAGTGAGCAGATTTCCTGGGCAAGTAAGCATAATACGACAAGAGACTTACAACATTAGTATGGACAATTCCAGGAGATACACATAATACACTAATGCCAGATTCAGCAGGCAGCCGCTTGTGGAGGACACTGCTAAACATAACCTGCAATGTATAAGCTTCCCCCTTCAATTTGTTGTTTACAATGATAATCCATTTTTCACTATGTATGATCCTGCAGCTTGAGAGTTAATATTCCAATTTAAGAAGCTAACAATGATGGTAGCAGACATAGAAAAGGAAAAAGGATTGACCACAAGGGCAATGAAAGGCAGAATAATTATGGTAATGTAGGTACGCACTCAAATGGCAGAACCACACCTTAAGAAGATCTTGGCTAAACGTAAAGACCAATAAGTACAAAAGATGAAAAGTTTATGATTGTGAAAAGTAACAATGTATACAACGTAGATAAGCATGACCAGTTATTTCTTTGGAAATATAGGTAATTAAGGATGTTAGTTATTTAAAATCTGCTAATGTAACCTCAGAAATAAACTATTCCAGCATGCCTTAATTTTTTATTATAAGAAAATAAATTATATTAATCAAAGAATAGGCAAAGCCAGATACAATGCATAGTTTGCCCTATAGCTAAGTAGGTGCAATAGAGATAAGAAAATCATGACAATCTAGGCCATTAAAGTCAATAGCAATGGCCCAAGTACAAAAATTCTAGTAAAGAAAGCTTTTAGTTCCTCTATCGATCTCTCTTTGTTCTCGAACATCCGTTCATTGTGCTCTTGCCACAAACACCGCATGATGCATATAGGGATCATCTTCCACACAACTTTAATCTATTGAATACCTCTTAGGTTTGTCCAGCTGGCCAAAACTCCCACCACTGTCTTAGGCATAACCCAAGCCAAGTCTAATTTACCAAGTACCTTATTCCATAACCCTCAAGCTGTCTCACAGTGTAGTAGGAGATGGTCCACAGATTCACCCCCATTCCTACACATACAACACCAATCTGCGATGATCACCCTACATTTCCACAAATTATCTATTGTGAGGATCTTACCTAAGGAAGTAGTCCGATCCACACAAAAAACGCTACTTTCGGGGGCACCTTATGTCTCCAAAGCTTTCTCCATGGAAACTAAATATGAGGCTCTTGAGTGAGGGACTTATAAAAAGAGCAAACCGAGGAAGAGCCTTTACCTGCAAGTATCCACCACAACATATCATGTGAGCTGCTTGGTTTTATGGAATACAAAAGGCTGAAAAAGGCTTCAAAACTGCTCATTTCCCAATCTTGTGCAGACCGATTGAAATTGATGTTCCACTAGATTTGCTTCCCCGATCTCACCATGACTTCAGCCATTGAAACATCTTTGTCGCTTGCAACCCGGAATGGTGAAGGAAATGAATCCTTTAGAGCACCGTTACCACACCAAATATCATACCAGAATTTAAATTCTAACTCCCTCTCCTAGGCAAAGTCTAGTGTGAGGAGTGAAGACCTCCCACCCTCTTCTTATATGTTTCTGCAACCCCACTCCATATGCCCTTCTCACTTCTTTTGTACACCAAGGAGTTTCCCGCAAGTATACCTCAAGTAATTCAAGGAGAAAATCCCTCAGTTTGATGACTCCTAGAAATTGTTTAAACTCAAGGGGATTTGAACCTTAGACCTGGGGGGAGAATACCCCCAAGCCTAAGGCCTTTACCACTTGAGCCAATCCCTAGGAGTTAAGCTGGAGGACATATAAAAACTCAACTTGGAACAAATAAACTTCAACTAATTATGACATAGAGACTTGATAAACATATTTGCAAGTTGCTCCTCAGATTTCACAAAAGGAGTAGAAATATCTCCACTCAGTATCTTATCTTGAATGAAGTGAAAAAAGGAGATAGAAAATTAAATACAACGTACAATACAACTTGATCATTAGGATAAATGGAGAGGAGAAGGAGATGTGAAACCAATCTCCTAAAGAGAGTGTTGCAACCGTGTCAACTCATTAGGAGTGTGAGCCACTACTCTATATTCAACTTCTGCACTAGACCGAACAACTAGTATTTGTTTCCTACTCTTCATGTAACCAAATTACCTCCCAAAAAGATTCAATATAAGTAGATCTTTAATCTACTCAACGAAGCCAACTTACACCACAAACAGGGGTGACGAGCTAGCAACCATATTTACAGGCACCATAACACTAATAGATACCACTAATACTCACCGAGAGCACTGGTGCACCATCAACCACCACAAAGGATTGAAGACTACCATTGACCCCTACTGACCAAGTGACAATGGCATTACCGGTCATCAACAGCCACACACACTAACCACAACCACCAATAGATTCAATTTTTTAGGAAAAGGACAGAAAAAAGGGAAACTACAAAGGGGTGACACTTTGTTTAACAACCTGCTTTGATACGATGGAGATCTTAAGGTTTAGAGAGAACAAGATTTGGAAGTGAAAATGTAGGGCTAGTAACTTTCCACCCTCTTGCCATTGCATTGTATATGCTTTCGGTTACATTCGACGATTATCCCCTCATGGGGTATACTTGGTAGTTGGTACAATTATACCTTTAACAACATGAATCCAAACAAATAGTCCTAAAGCAAGGCTAAAGTCATTAAGAGAAATTGCCAAATACCTCATACATTGAACTTTTCTGATAGTTCCCCTCATAGCTTTTGGTTTTTTGTTCTTTTTGGAAAAAAAAAAAAAGATAAAAAGAAAAAGAAAAAGAAAAAAAAAATCCTAGTAACCAGTACATATTTTACTGCAAAAGGGAAGAAACCTAGTGTGCACAAACGGAATGTAGGGCAAAAGGCAGGCGACAGTCTTGAATGCATATAAGAATAACAATTTAAGCTCAACAGTAGTAGCCTCCATGCCAGTGAAGTGAAATTATTTTTCTCTCCATACCATCCACAGCACAGAAAGGGCCTGGTTCCAAAAGGGACTACCCCTATGTCTTTTAAATTTACCATTTTAGTTCAAAGGCAAAAAAAGACATCACGACATTTTATCCATGGCAAGCTAAGGTGTTAGTCCATGCAAATTTCTAATTATTTTGATAAAAAATTAAAAATACGGAAAAAAAAATAACTGTCAGATTGTTATTATTATTACTACTACAAGTAGCATTATAAATTGTAGTAGCAGCTAAATGAACATAATATATTGATAATACAGTATCTTGATAGATCTTTCCTTTAGTCATAGTTTGGACGGGAGATGGGCCAGCCTTTACAACTAAGGATGGGTTTTCTCTTTCATCGCCACTATTATTCCATAGTAAAATAGAACATAAATCTAATGAGTCATGTCGCATGAGAATTGAAGCTTGGCATGCACTCATAAAGATGCCATCATGCAGCTAAAAATCAATCTCAATCATTTAGGATGGCATGTGACTCAAGGTATCTTTAGTTTCACAAGTTTTTCAAAAGTTTTTAGCAATATTTTTCTCTTCCAATCCAAAACATTTATTGAACTCCCAAAAAAAAAAAAAATCGTCTCTCAAACTTCTTTTAATCTGATCATTTGCATTTGTTTTTGTGACAAAAACACAAAAACCAAAACAATTTAGACAAAACCAATAAATAAATAAATAAATAAATTTTCATTCTACATACCTATTTTCACAAAAACAATCCAAAACACATCTCAAAAATTTTATTGAAACAACTTTCCATTCTATCTATCTATTTTAACAAAACCAAATACAAAACACATCTCAAAAAATTTCCAAGAATTCTCACAAATCCAGGAAGAGGAACAAACCCATTTTTTGACCACGAGGCATCGAGGTTGCACCTTAGGTTGTAAGTATAACTTATAAACTACAACTGCTCTGAAGTTAAAAACTCGCAACTATGATAGTTAGATTGTTGTGAGTTAGACAATGATCAGTTTGTTTTTGCTTTAAAATGACAAATTTACAAACTGCTCGTTGTCATTTGAATAATGGCATTCACGGTTGATATATAATTTGAATGCTGATTAAAATCCTCAAACTGAGAAACATCATGCAAAACACTTTTTTTTGGGCTAGGCAATTTTGAGGAGAGCATTAGAGCCTCGTTGAGAGGGGGATTTAGAACCCCCCAACTGAAAGCCCAATGGTCCCTAAGGACCAGGGTAGATGCCACTAGGCCAACGGAATATATTGTTTGAAGGACATTTGTAGGCCGGTTTGAATGTTGTGTCAAATAGCTGTAAACCTCATTAAAATTACCTAATCGCATCTGAAGCCTTGTTCAAATGAGACATTGATTAACATATCTCGGTTCTTATTTTTTTAAGATGTTCTGGAAACCAACATACTTTTATTGTTTATGAAACCACTATGCTTCATTCTATCCTCACACTTAATTTTTGGATGTTATTCTATTTCTCATAATAATAAAATGTGTGGAGAACAGGACATGAATTTGGTTCAGAATATTAGAGAAGGAAAAAAGATTGTTGAAATGGCAATTGGTGAAGAAGCATGAGCGATACAATGTAAGTCTCAAGAGGTTAAGTCGGTCCACACAACTTATGCGGGTTCAGCAAGGTATGTATTCATTACTCACCAGTAGTAATATCATATTCTGAATGAAATGTCATTATTTTTCCCATTTGGGGCTTTCAATGTAAAGCATATCGCATGCCCAAATGTTGATCATAATGGGAATATTAATTATCAATGCAAAATGAATCATATTTATGATATTTGAGTTAAATATAGATGAATTAGTCACTCTAGGGGCACAATCTTTGGTGTGGTGATAGAGCCCCAAGGATGTTTTCTCCGAGCTTTATAATGTTGCCCATAACAAGGAAGCTTTGTAGCAGACAATTTGGAGGTTCATAGTGATCCTCTTCAATAGAAAATAAGCTCATCATAGCAGCTCAAGATTGGGAGATGGAGGCATTAACTGAATTTTTCAATCTTTTGTATTCCAAGAGATTGAGAAGAGAAGGCAAAGACAAGATTCTTTGGGCCTAATCCAAAAGAGGAATGTTCAGCATTTGTTCCTTCTATAGTACCCTTATAAATCATGATAATAACCCATTTCATGGAAGAATATTTGGCAGACAAAGGTTCCCTTAAAAACTGCATTTTCCTTCAACGGCTTCTTTAGTGAAGATTTTATGGAAGAGACATCGTGATGATCATTTGGTGTTGTATGTGTAAGAGTGGCGGTTCCTTTGATCATCTTCTACATCATTATAAGACTGCAAGTGCAATGTGGAATGACTTTTTTAGTTGAGTTGATTTGGCTAGGGTCATGCCAAGGAAAATCGTGGACTTAATTATGCCTAGCGAGGGTTAGGTGGCAACTCACAAAATGCAGCTGTGTGGAATATGGTTCCTACTTGCCTCATGTGGTGTATTTGGAAGGAAAGGACTGAGAATCTTTTGAGGATCACAAAAGGACATTGGAGAAGCTCAAAACATTTTTTTATCAGTAATCTTTTGTCCCGGCTTGTATATTTATCTTCTTCTAGACAGGCATATCTTTCGTATACTTCTTGTGCACTTGTTTGTGTTTATTAATGAAAGATTATTGCTTGCTATTCACCCCCTCTAGGTCAAGTAATATAGAATATTTGGATTCTTCAACTGTGATTTCTAAGGTTTTAATTATTTTTGGCAGTCTCATACCGCTTACAAATTTACCTTGCAAGAATTTAAAGTGTCACAAACTTTTTTTTTGATTAGTAAACGAGGGGTACAACACGAGGACTTCCAAGGAGGTCACCCATCCTAGTACTACTCTCACCCAAGCATGCTTAACTGCAGAGTTCTGATGGGATCCAGTGCATTAGTGCTGGTATGAATGCACCCAAGGTGTCACAAACTACAGGACATCTAACTGCACATTAGTTGTATTGTTTTAGTGGAACCCACTTGATTTCTAATGATTTTGGCAATTTTGCTATTGGTGCCATAAAAGAAATGTCAAGTTGCTATCCTGAATATGATTTTGAATGTTGTTGGCTTCTAGCTTTCAGTGTGCTAAACCTGCATGCTACGTCCAGTGAAACAAAACCAATGTGGTCTCAAATCGGATATCATAAGTGCCTAATGTCAAAAAAGTTCTCACATTGAGATATTAGTTTGAGATTTGTCAATAATTCTACATACACAAAAGTAGATATGAAGTTTTATAAATCTCCCCCAGTATTTATTTTTATGAGTAATTTTCTAAGTTTCTCATGTGCGTGTTTCCTCTAGCTCTCTTCCTCTTCTTCTTGGAGCATTGGGTATTGTTCATTTTACTTTTTACAGCCCCAAACAGTCTATAAGTTACACCTTTCTCGTTGTTCAACCCTAAATTGTAGCTCTTCTCAAACATCTATAAAAACCCAAAAACACATATACCTTCCGAAACCAATCAATATCAAATAACAAATAAAAACACACCTTTAAAACCATTACTACTTAGGAAATACTGCCCCCGATTTCTTCAAGAATAGATCTTTTGCCTTTAAAGTTGACACCAAAAGCCCTAGGGGTTGGCTCAAGTGGTAAAGGCCTTGGTCTTGGTGGTATGCGTCCTCTAGGTCTAAGGTTCAAATCATCTTGTGTACAAATAATTTTTAGGGCCATTGGATTGGGAGAACTTTCTCTTGAATTACCCAAGGTGCACTTGCGGGAAACTCCTTGTTGAGGGCCTGCACACCTCCGAGATTAGTTGGGACTTTGTTCTCGGGCACCCAGAGCCAATAAGAAAAAGTTGACACCATATCAACTTCCAAACATTCTACAAACCCCAAAGGTACACATAGACAGATTCCTTAAGTCTGTCCTACATGGGAAAGACCTCTCAAGATATGTTTCAACAGCATCCTACAAAATTGTGGTTACCATACGATTTAATAGAATAACCCGGATTCCATATATGGTGAATAGGATCCCGCATTTCCTTGGAGGGAATTCCAAGGAACTCCAATTGTAACATTGACTAGTCTAGTACTTAGAGTTGATCACTGGCAAAAGTGTAGAACTTGAGCTGTGCCACCTACAATAGAATGGCATGATGAAGATGTCAGGATTTTGGGTATAGAAGGTGTACGAGGTGGTGAATGAGATCTCACATTCTCTAGGATGAAAAAGTTCTTATCTTTTATAATTATTCCAAGGGACTCAAATTATAACATTGACTAGTCTGTGCATATGGAGCTAACACTTTCTTTTCTTTGGATCGTTACACTAAAAGTATTTCTCTAGGAGAAGGGAGGTATAGAAAAAAACACAGTGCCCAATAGTATGAGTTCAGGTATCCTTAGTACACCTAATATCATAAAACATGCAAAGGATATAAACTAAAACAACCCAAAACATAGCACAAGATTCTTAAAATGATCTTTTGAATATGAAGTGTGAAAACAACCATAATTGAATGCAAGAGATTTTCCAGGCCCACAAATATTTGAAGGATTCAATATTGAATTCAAAGTGTACCTCTGCTAGCTTGCTGCTCGTGTATCCCACTAAACTCGAATATTTCCTTTTTCCAGAAACACAATTCATATCTTCTACGTCAACAAAGCCAACATAATGCATCTGAAGGGGAAAAAAGGCAGGCCACTCTCAAGCTTAAAAGTGAAGACCAGTAAAAAACGAATGCTTCACATGTTGTTTAATGTATTAAGTGCTACTTTATTACTTTAATACTTGGAAATAATCATTTAAGCATCTTATAACTGAAACATAGACATGCATTTGTGTTTAATTTGGATATCTAGCAAAAAGAGCCATATTTGAAATTCACTCGCTATGCCTTTACTGACAAATGGGAAATAATAGCACGTTTGCAAATATTATTGAACATCACGGCAGACGGGCAGAGTGCCTTGTGCAATGAAATTCAGTAGTTGCAACTCCTTAACGGAAAATGCTAAATGCACTTAAGAAAAACCTACAAAAATCTTCTGTCTCCATATGTCAGTTATCGATATGCTGAAAACCATGAAATTTGAATTTCTAAAGAAAACTAACAAAAGGAGTCTTGTAAATAAAATTGTAAGTACATGCAGCAATACTCATTAATTATTCAGTTTTTTGGAGAATTCTAGCAGTTAATTCACATACATGCCTAGTTTTGTTGCCTACACGTCTTTATCAACTTTCACGGCAATAAAAAAGAAAAAAAAAACAAGAAAACATAAAACACACATCTAGTTAACACATATTTCTTTTCCAAAGCAGACAAATAGGTGCAAGAAAGGATAGTCAGTAATCACCCCGTTCTAACAGCTTGCTAACCATAATAATTAGAACAATAAGAAAAAACCAAAATTGTAGGGGAGAAGCAATACAATTAAATCATAAATTAGTGAATGTACTTTAGAAAAAAATATAAATTAGTTGTCTTAGCAGCCAATGACAGAAGGAAGATCACTGGTATGAATGATCATGGTGGAACTTACAATGGAATTAACATTAACGATTCGACTCGGAGAGCCTCTGATAAGAGATGGCAGCAGCAATACTGAAAGCAATGCTGGAGCAAGGTGATTCACTTGGATGTGTTCTTCATACCCATCTTTTGAGAATTTTTGTGGCTCTGGATACAACAAATCCATTCATATCATTTAATAGACAAAACCATAACAACTATTATATTAAAAATAAACAGTCTATGTTCAAAATCTGTACAGATAACAAGATAGGAAAGCACCCAAATTGTTGAAAACAGCTACAAGATTTATATTGGAAAAAGTACCATATGAAAGAAGGATAAAAGACATAAAATCCCAATCATATCCATCTGGGGGAAATGGTAAAGCTACTTCAACAACAGTGGAAATTGTCAAACAAGAATGAAAAGTGCAAGGAAGAAAAAAAAGGTTCTAGGAATGCATAGAGCTTAAACCTGCTGTTGTTGAGGAAGCAAATGAGAATTAATAATTTGACTGATTCAAGAAACAATATAGCATACATCTATACATAAACTTTCAAATATACTCTATACATAAACTTTCAAATAGACATGAATAGCACGTCCACATGGAGGAGAAATTACCTTTGTAAATCTTCCAAAAGGAGGACCAAGTGGTCACAATGATCATTTTCAGGGCTTGGAGTAGAAATAATTATTTTTTTTTTATCAATGAGATAAGTTTTATTGATGATCAAGAGAAATAAACAAAGGTAATTCTCCTCTCTTTCTTTTTTCTACTATATTCTATATTCTTCAAATTGACATCAGAGCAATCAAATCCTCAAAAAAAATAAAATGTCTTGTGCAGTTGCAAATGTCAACCAGACAAATTCTGCCGCTGACAGAAGTGTAGCCTAGGGCTTTGATCAAATCTCGTGTGCTTACCCACCAATGCTGTTTGAGATAAGTAGAAGATCATCCTTCCAAGTTTTCTTCTTGTTTCTTTTTTGGTTAAATCTGAAAAAGAAAATATGCACGAGAGGTGTGCTCGATTGGAGTAACTGACATCTTATAGGATGTTTCTTGGATCTCTAGCTCCTAACTAGGTGCATTCTCTTGTATACGTTCTATATACTTGGTTTATGTCTATTTCTCATATTAATAAAAAAAACTATTTTACTTATAAAAAAATCATTAAAAAGAAAAGGTTGTAGTTCTTGGTGGTAGTGATGGTAGTTCTAGTGCTTGGACGGTGGAGAAAATAGGAGAAAGAAACGGTCCTTTTGTACGAGTAAATGACATATCGTGTGACATGTAGGAATTATAATCCTATAACATGAAAGAACCAACATGCCATTCAATGCAAGGGAAAACAAGTTATTTGCTGCAAGGGAAAATGACATGTCATTCAGTGGAAGGGGAAATGACAAAAAATCTGAATGAGTAATATTTTCAGTTTTAAAAAAACCCATCATTAGATCTAGTGTTTGCACTAATTATTAGTTAAGATGACTGCTCTACTTGTCTTGTTTATGTGGTATGATTTGCATTGACTAGTTTTAGAACATGATATTTATTAAGTCTAGCTATTGTGTATTGGAGAGCTATTTGGTTGGATGTCTGATTTAAAAGCCAAGGAGGAGTCATGCCTCAGAATAAGGGTAGAGACTCACATGACCTCCCATAATGAAAATTTAACTCTGCAAAACACAACTATTCTATTTTTTTTATAAGTAAAATTGATTGTATTAATAATAATAGGCATAGCCCAAGTACACAAGAGGGTAAACAAGTGGTACCACCTATTTAGGAAGTAGAAATGGAAACAAGAAAATCATGAAGATCAAGGCTATTGAAATCTAAAAGCTTTGGCCCATAGAAATAAAGTTCTAGCAAAAAGTAATCTAGGCTCCTCTAGTGAATGGTCCTTGTCTTCAAATGTCCGGTCATTACATTCCTGCCATAAGCACCACAGAATACAAATAGGAACCATCTTCCACATATCGGTGATTTGTGGAATACCACCTAGATTTGTCCAACTGGCCAAGAGCTCAAGCACAACTAGTATATTACGACTCAAGAACCAAAATTAGATGCTCCCACATATGAAAAAGTTTTTTGGATTAGTCAATGGATTTTGTTTCTCAAAGCAACAAGAGATTAGACAATGGAATGCTTCTCAACACTAGAAAAGGTATTTGGGATGCAACCTCTCAAACTTATATGACTAGGGAATGCAACACAAATCTATGAACTGAAACGTCAAATTCATGGGACAACCTAAGCTGGGTGGTCAGGAGAAACTTCTTTTCATGGGTTTCGTGCTTTGTGCAGGAATCAAATCTCTACTGCAAAATTTACAAGCTGAGTATGCAGAGAGCACAATTAAACTCTTGAAAATACTGGAAGAGAGACTCATTTATGGATTCCTTGCCGGATTAATTTGGAATGTAATTTGGTTAAAGTTCAGACCACAAGAAACAAGCCCCTTCCATCTCTTTGATAGGTGTTTGCTTCAAGATGAGGGAAGTCGTCGAGGTGCTCTGCTTCATTCTTCCTCACGGAACAATCTACCTTAGTTACCATGTCTCAATATAATAGATGTTGCTCCAGATTTAAAGGACATTATTTTGGAATAGATCACAACATATTTGAGAGAGATACTGGAGAATTAAGCTGAATGATTTAATGGTCCACTAAGAACAATGCAATTTGACTCAGTTCCATTAGCTGGAGGGGGAGCTTTTAAGCTTAACCTGAGCACGGGTATAGAGTAGCAAAACCATATCAAGCCTAGTTTGGCATTGTTCAGCGACCTCAGATCAGGTTGAATTGTTTGAACCTCTCTCTCTCTCTCTCTCTCACACACACACGCATACACACACACTTACAACCACCACAGATCAAATGAACATCTTTCCCAAACAAAAAAAAAACATAGCACATACATACAGATTGATAAATAATGCGGTTATGAATCAGAAGTTACACTAGTGGTCTAAAATTCCCAGGGTGGCTAATATGTCATTCAAGACCATGAAGAGAAAACAAATAATGCAGGGACATCTTAAAGATTAACCTCCGATGGAAAAAATCCCCGCATTGTTAATAAGAACGTGCAAAGGTCCCAAACGTGCATTCCATGCTTCGGCGAATCTCGCAACGGAATCCAAAGAGAGAAGATCAAGCTCCATCACCTTAAATACAATTAGCAACATCAATAGAGGTGAGTATGTACACCACAAAAGCATATTATTAGATGTAGCATTTTGGGTAAACAAAATTTGCAGAATGCTAAAATAGAGGTTTATGAGGCCAATAACCTCGATATTGAGAGGCAGGCCCATTCCGGCCCATTCGTTCTGCCACTTCTGGATCAATTCGCTAGCCGCTTTGGGGTTCCTCACAGCCATCACAACGTGCGCCCCTGCCTCCGCCAGTTGCCTATTCCAAACGAGAAAAAAGAGTAAAAACAAACAAATATTTCTTTGATTTGGAGATGAGCTTCATCCAGACACGGTGAGGGAGCCAAGAACCTGGCGATTTCGCGGCCGATACCGCTTGTGGAACCGGTGACAATGCATGTGAGATCGCTGAGGGGAGGTAAAGGCAAAGGGTTCTGCAAGTGGCTGGCGATAATTCTCTGGAACAGCATTTCGTATATAACATTGAACCACCCTCTCATCCATTCTATCCATCCCAAACTCTCTTTCTTCGTCCTCCTCTGTTTCTGCTTCTGCTTCAGCTTCTTCTCTTCCTCTTCCGTCACTTCCCCTGATGCAGTCGACGCCATCTCAGATTCTCAAACCCTCTCTGCCTCTCTGTGAAGAACGAACAATATACGATGGGCACTCCTTTCGTTGGTAACGCTGCGTTGCGTTGGAATCTAGCTCGACTGTTTAAAAGGCTGTTAAATAAATTGTATAAATATTAAGTTTGGAGATGGTATTTTCTTTTTCCGCATACCAGACAGACTAATGTAGAATGATGCCCAATTAATTAATATTAAAATACGAAAAATATAGATTATATAAAAATAATTTTATAAATTGTCATGAATTTAACAGATAAGATTAAATCTTGTTAATTTATGAAATTAATTTTATATAATTTTTTTTTGTAAATATAATATTATTCTTAAAATATTATCTAAAAATTATTTATAATAATAGTAACGGTGGACGACTTAACGCAAAAAAAAAAAAAAGGGGAAGTTCACTTTTCATGTACTGTGTAAATTAATTAAAATAAAATATTAAAAAAATATTTAAAATAGAGATACTGACACTGACGCGTTTCACAGCCAACGTGGTGACAGTACATTATTTTTTTTAGGAGAATGCCATGGGTCCGGTGCCGAGTGCCGACAATGGTTCCGACTGTTTTTTTTTTTTTAATATTTAAATATTAAAAAAATATTTTTAATAATATTGTAATTTTTTTTTATTTTTTTAAATATTTAAGGAATTAAAAAAATGCATAAAAAATAAAATAAAACAAAAAATTGCACCGGGAGGCTTTTTTTTTTTTTTTTTTTTCAAGCAAGCTTGCATATAGATATACCTTTTTTTATCTACTGTTTATGCTTGTTCCGATTAATTAATATAAATGTATTATCTAAATTTATTTAGAGTAATGATGTTAAGGAATTATATAAGATGACAAATTTATAAATAATAGTAAAATAATTTAAGTTAAGATGTTTTATTAAGTTTCGAAAAAATTAAGAAAAATAAGACTTTTAGTCTTGAAATGTGTAAGTAATACCTAATCTTTTTTTAAAAATTAAATAAATACAAAATTTATATAAAAAAATTAATTTTTTAATAATAGAATCCTACTCTTTTTTAAAAAGATTACGTGATACTTGCACACTTTATATTTGTATTTAACATTATTATCTAAAATTATTTAGTGCGGTAATACTAACACGGGAAAGGGCTTCACAAGCAATGTATGAGACGCTGCATTTTTTTCATACTGTTGATAATTTTCTATTTTTCTATATTCTGAAATATTTTATAAAAATAATTCAATTATAAAAATACTTCAATGCACCTCTATATGTAAAAAACAATAGAACCCTTAAGTGTTAATATAAAACTTATTTAATGTCCCACGAAACTGTATAAAAGGGAAGGATATATGGCCTTAAAACTTGATACGAGTAAAGTATAAGATTGAATGGAATTACCTTTTGCTGAAGTTGTCTTGCTCAAGAGGGGGTTTAATTTGAAATGGATCAATTATGTCAAGCACGACCTCCGATCTGTTTCTTTCTTAGTTCTAATAAATGGAAACTATTGTGACAGATTCTTTCTTACTAGAGGGCTAAGACATGGAGATTCTTTGTCCTAGTATCTGTTTATTCTTTGTGCTGAAACATGAGGTGTCAAGTTCAGCTTTGTTGAGAGTAGAGCAAAATGGGCATATTAGTGGTGTCAAGATTGGAAGAGGGGGTCTAAGCATTAGTCATCTTTTATTTGCTTATGACAATTTGCTCTATTGTAAAGCATCAATGCAGGAATGGTGGTGTTTGCAAAACATTTATCTGCTTATGAGGTTGCTTCTGGACAAATGTTGAATAAAGACAAGACCTCCCTTTATTTTAGTAAAAACACTAGATTAGAAGTTCAGCAGATCTTCAATGTCTAATTGGTGTTCAGGCCATTAAATGCTATGAGAAATATTAGAAATACCTGGAATTCCTTGCCATAGTGGGTAAAGGTAAATTTAAAGCTTTTAGGTATGTTCTTGATAGAGTATGAGATAGAATTAGTAATTGAAAAATAAAGTTTCTCTCACAAGCTAGTAAAGAGGTGCTTATAAAGGTTGGGGTTCAGGTTATTCCTTCATATAGAATGAGTGTGTTTCAGCTTCCCAAAGGTACTATCAGATATAAGTAAGATGGTGCAAAATTTTTGGTGGGGTAATCATCGAGAAAACAAAAAACTACACTGGGTTGGTTGGTGACGCAGGAGAATCTGAGTCATTTGATGTTGAGTTGTCAAATTGCACATTAATGGCATTGAATTATCTTAAGACGATAGATCAGTGCAAGTACAGCAGGAAATAATGATCTTTCATTAATTTGGGACAGTTTTGAGTACGTGTCAGTATTTTGGCCATAACTTTGGTTATAGGTATCAGAATTGTGCATATGACCCCACTTTGAAATGCTCTTTGGGTGTGCACATCTTGGTCACATAGCTATACTCGATGTGCATAATTTTTTAGGTCAAAGTAAGTTGTTTTCCCATTCGAATCTCCATTTTTAGATTTTTTTTGTCTTTTATAGTAACATTTCATTTCTTGTTTAGAAAGTGATTTTGAACTATATTTCAGTCGGATTCTTGGCAAATCACTTCTTTATTTTTGGTGTGTTTATTGAGATTTTGCTATTTTTGGTAAAAATTTGATATTTTCGAATTACAGCTATTATAGCCTGGCTTGTGTGTTGATTTTAACATTCTTGATTTTTGATAATTTTCAATTAAACATCAGAGTCAATATCTTTGTGTTTTTTGGTGAATCTCTTGTCTTCTTTGTGTTGATCATCTATTGGAACTAGCCGCCATAATTAATTTAAATTCTGTCAAGCGTCAGTTGGTCAAAATTGTGTACATCAAAGAAAGAGGGAGGCCTTGGTTTTCGAGATCTTGCATGTTTCAACAAGGGCTTTATTAACTAAGGGTGAAGGCTTGTTTAGCATTCTAATTCTCTGGTATCACAAGTTATGCAAGCAAAATATTATAGTCAATGCTGTTTTTTGGATTCAAAACTGGGTTATAAACCTTTATATGTAAGGATAAGCATTCATGGAACTAAAATACTATTATAAGAAGGTTTGGTTTGGAGAATTGGTAATGGTAGCAAGGTCACAATTTGGAAAGATAAATGACTCCCCAAACCGTTGACATTTCCATTTCATACTCTGCCTAATACTCTTGCTAATATTGCTATGGTACAGGAATTAATTGATTTTGACACAGAGATGGAACTCAGAGTTGGTGAGATCCATCTTTGATGACTATTGTGACGCCCCTAAATTCCGCTTAGGATTGAACGAACATGCAACACAAGGTTACCTGCCCCGGTTCATGACATATAAGATGCAATGTTCCTAACATGCATCTAGCATTATGCAATATTCGCAGCGGATAATTTTTTTTCTTTAGCAATACTATGCACCAAACTAAAATATCCCAAATACTTGAAACATATTTCATACATAAAGGCATACTAAATAGCCGTGATCACCACACTAGTCTAAAATGGTTGTGATCAAAAGAATACTTGAGATACAACTCCAAAAGTACAAGTAGTAACCTAAGTTAAATACTATGCCATCATCAACATCGCACCGTGGCCTAGTCGACCGTGTTCAGTTGGTCAGATTCCAATTCTTCTTCGGGT